>MU619876.1:0-59493 GCA_025201785.1 Xylaria longipes
AAATTATTAATATATATAATAATATATATATATTTTTTTATAAAAATATTAATATTTAAATTTAATAGTTTAAATTTTAATATTTTAAAAAACTTGGATAATATATAATATTATATTTTAAACGTTTATTTTAAACTATATAATATTTTTTTAACTTATAAACTTTTTTAAAACTATTTTTAAATTTAAAAAATTACTAGATATAAACCTTTTTTTTAATTTTATTATATAAAAAAATAGTTTTAATATTTATTTATTTAACTTTAAAATTTAAAACAGTAATAAAAATAAAAATAGCTTTATAGTTTATTAATTTAATTATTAAAATAAAAGTTTTATTATAGATTTTATTAAAAATTTATTTAAAACTATAAATAATTTATTAAGCTTTATATTTAATAATTTCTTTATTAAAGCTTATTTTAATTTTATAAACTTATTTTTTAAATATTAAATTTCTTTTAACTAATAAATTATAAAATATTTAAATATAATTATTTATTAATAATTAAAATTTAACTTTTATAGTTTTATATTATTTTATTTATTTAATAGTTTTTTTTATTTATTTATAGCTTTTAAGTTTTATTTTAATAGCTAATAAAATAAAAAATAAAATAATAATTGTTATTTTAAATATTAAAATTAATATTTATAAGCTATAATAAATTTAATTATTTTTAGTTATAGCAGGCAGCTTTAGTAGTAAATAGTTAGCCCGTATATATAAGTATAATATATATAACTAGGTTATAGCTAGTGTTATAACTTACTTATATATATATTTATTTATAAATTATTTAAATAGTTTACTACTAAAAATTAAAGCTTTTAAAGCTATTTTTTTTCTCTAGCTTATAATTAATATATAAATTTAAAATTTATTATATAAAACTATAAATATATTTTTATAATAATTATAAACTTTTTTAAATATTACTAATAATTAATTTATTATATTCTTTTTATTAAATAATTTTTACTAATAAAATAAAATACTTAAAGCTAATTTATTTATATATTTTTATATAAAATAATTAATTATAATTTTTAAAAGCTTATAAATATTTTTATAAAAGTTTATATAATAGCTACTTTTTATAGCTATTTTTATTTTTTATTTTAAAGCTTTTAAAGCTTTTTGTTTATATTTAATTTTTTAATTAGTTTATTTATTTTTTTTAAAAATATTTTATAATATATTTTTTATATAAATTATATATATTTTAAACTTTTAAGTATATTTTTTTAAATTTTATAAATAGTTTAACTAACTTTTTGTTTAAATATTTTTTTATAGCTTTTTACCCGCTTTTAATTTTAACTTATTATTTTTATTTTTATTTTTTAAAATATAAAATATCTAATTTTATATTAAAAATTATTTTATTTTAATTTATAGTTATATTTTTTTTAATAGTTTAATTATAAACTAAGTTTACTGCTTAATATATTTAAAACTTTATTTAAACAGCTATTTATAATATTAAAAATAGCTTTTTAAATTAATTTATAGGTAAAATTATTTTAATTTATTAAAACTATATAAATAAAATTGCTTAGCTTTAAGCTATTTTAAATAGCTATATTACTGCAGCTTTTATATAAAAGCTTTGTTTTATTTTATTTAATTTTTTTATTTTATTTAGCTTAGCTAAATTTAATATATAGCTATTTTTATTTAAAAATAAATTATATATTAATAGTAATATAATTAGCTTAAATAAAGCTAAGTTTATTTATATATATAAAAAATTTAAATAAAAAGTTTAATAAATTATAAAACTTATTTTTATATATATAAAACTTAATAAATAAAGTTTTATTATAATTATATTAATATTTAATTAAATTTATAATAATTTTAATAAAGTTATAAAAGTATTATATAAATTTAAATTAATAAAAATAAAAAATAATAATATAATATATATATTTTTTATAATTTAAAAAAAAAATAGCTAAAATATAAATATTTTAGTATAATTTAATATTTTTTATATTTAAAATTTATATATAATTATTTTTAATAAGTTATAAGCTAAAATTAATAATTATAAAATATTTTTTAATAAATATAATATTTTTATTAGTTTTTTGCTCCGTTTTAAAAATAATTTTAAGTAAAAATATAAGCTAAATAATTAAAATTATAACTAAACTAGTTATTTTAAAAATACTATGTTTATAAACTTAAGCAAAATTAAAATTAATAATATTATATTTGTTAAATTAGCTTCAAAAAAGTTTATAAATGTTAATTTAGCTAATTTTTTTAATATTATATTTATTTAAATATTAAAAAGCTAAATAATATTTAATTTTATGTATAAAAAAAATATAAAAATTTTAAAATAACTATTATTATAAAAAATATAGCTTTATTATATATAAAATAAAAGTTTATAGTTGTTTGCTTTATAAAAACTATGTATATTTTAAAAATAAAAGTTATAATAATTAAGCTTTTTATATAATAATAGTTTGTTAATATTTTATATTTAATTTATTATAATAAAAAAAGCTAAAAGGGTAGTTATAGCTAGCAGTTTTAATAGTAAATAATTAGCCCGTATATATAAATATAATATATATAGCTAGGTTATACCTAGTGCTATAGCTTATTTATATATATATTTATTTATAAATTATTTAAATAGTTTACTGCTAAAGATTAAAGCCTTTAAAGCTATTTTTTTTCTTTAGCTTATAATTAATATATAAATTTAGAATTTATTATATAAAACCGTAAATATACTTTTATAATAAAAGTTTAAAAATAATTTTATTATTTTAAATATTAAAATTAAAAATTTTAAAATAATAGTTAAATTAAATATTTTTAATATAAAAAATTTAATAATAACTTTAAGTTTAAATAAAGTTATTTTATTTATATTTTTAAATATAAAAATAAAAAATACTTTTTATAATAAAAATAATAATTATAAAGCTTAAAAAAAACTAAATAATAAAAAGAAATTTCTTAATAGTTAATATTTATAAACTTTTTATAAAAAGTTTATATTATTTATTTATTTTTAAATTTTTATATAAAATAAAAATAAAAAACTTTTTAAAAAAAAAATAATAAATTAATAAAATAAATAATTAAGTTTTAAAAGTTTATTTAATAATTAATTTTTTAACTTTTATAAATAAACTTAGTTAAAATTTTAAATATAATTTAAGTTTAATTTTTATTATATAAGTTATATTTATTTATTTTTTTTAGCTAATTTATTAATTATTAAAAAAAATATTATTATTTATTTTTTTAAATAATTTATATATAAATATAAATATATATATTATTAAAATTATTTTTAATATATTTATATAAATAAATAAATAAAATATAGTTTTTTTTAAATATTTTTTTAAATATAATATTAAAATAATAATAAATAATATATTAAAATAGCTATAATAAAATAATACCGGCTAAATATTTTAATTATTATATTTTTATTATTTTTATTATTTAATATTATTTTTAATAATTTTAACTTAATAAAAATAATAATAATTATTAAAAATAAAATAAATAAATTAAATTTATATAAATAAACTTTTAAAAATAATAATTATAAACTTTTAAGCTTATAATTTATTAAATTATAAATATTAAATTAATAAACCGTATATTATATTATTTAAAGAATACATCTAAGTATAGTATAATGCAGTAGTACTTTTATTTATATAAAAGATGTGTATAGGGCGAAGTACCCAGCTACTGGATTTACTAGCCTCCCTGATTTCAACAAGATTCTAGTCTGTTCTGATTCACAGTGCCGCGGGGGGTGTTGGCCTTGCTGCCATTCAAGTCGCTCAGATGCTCGAAGCCGACATTTATGTTACAGTCAGCGACGGCGAGAAGAGAAGATACTTAACAGAGTCTTTTGGCATTCCCGAGACCCGAATCTTCCAATCACGAAACGCATCCTTTGTGGATGACATCATGCGTGAAACTCATGGAGAGGGGGTAAACGTTGCATTAAATTCCCTGTCTGGGGAACTTTTGCATGCAACTTGGCGGTGTGTTGCCAGATGGGGGACTATGGTAGAGATAGGTAAGAGAGATCTGCTGGGTCGCGGAAAATTGGACATGGATGTCTTCTTAGACAATCGTAGCTATTGTTGCGTTGATATGGACCAGATGGCACAGGAGAAGCCCGGAGAGATCAATCGGTAAGAAGCTTTCCTTGCCTTATCTGCCGAGGACGTTAGCATCTAACCTGCCTCGATACAGCCTACTCCACGATATGATGAATTATTTCCGCCAGGGTCAACTTCGGCCGATCCGACTCGCGCGAGTTTCCGGCGCATCGGGTACTGAAATTCGCGAGACGTTCTTAGAAATGCAGCAGGGCAAGCACATCGGCAAGATGGTAGTCGAGCTCCGTGACCACACGGGACAACTCCGATTTGGTGCCATAGACTGCGCCAAGGGCGCCGATACGGTCAAACTCGACGGCTCCGCGTCGTATCTCCTGGTCGGTGGTCTCGGGGGTTTAGGCAGATCCATATCTATTTGGATGGCTCAAAAGGGCGCTCGAAACCTCACCTTTTTGTCGTGAAGTGCGGGCGTCTTACAGCAGCATAAAGACTTTGCTCGAGAGCTCGAGAGCATGGGCTGCACTGTGCAGTTCGTCCAAGGAAGTGTGACGAGCGCCGCTAGTGTTGCTAGAGCGATAGACAGCACGTTAGGTCCACTGAAGGGCATTATCCAAATGTCTATGGTTCTTCGTGACCAAGCCTTTTTACGCATGAGTTTAGAGGACTGGGATCAAGCCACTCAACCTAAGGTCCAAGGAACGTGGAACCTCCACAATGTCTCCCAGTCGCGGCATATTGCCCTCGACTTCTTCGTTCTCTTCAGCTCTTTGTCAGGCATCGTAGGTCAGTCAGGACAAGCGAACTATGCTAGCGCCAACACCTTCCTTGATGCATTCGTCAGGTACCGTAACAGCCTGAAACTATCGTGCACCGCTATCGATCTTGGCATGATGGAGAGTGTTGGCTACCTGACGAAGAACACCGAGCTACTTCGCAAGCTCAAAGGCATGGGCTGACGGTCCAACCAGGAGGAGGAGCTCTTTGCTGTTCTCGAAGCGGCGATGGCTGCTCCCGTCCAAGGTAGTACTGGGCAGCAACAGAGCGAGGCATTAATATCGTCACCGTCCAAATATAGCAACCGGGTTGACTATAACAGCTTTATCCTCGGTATCTCCCCGACTGACAACGCCCAGCAGAAAGCGGACGTGCGGTTCGCTGTGTATCACAATACAGATGGCCGGGGTCGAGGGGTTAGCGGCAGTGGCGGGGCGTCGTCCAACGACGCGCTTCGCACCTTGCTCGCCGAGGGCCGAAAAGATCCGGATGTCTTCGGCTCGGATGAAACCATTGTATTCCTCGCGACAGAGATTGGGAGGAAGCTGCTGGCGCTGCTCCTGCGGTCTGATGAGGCCGTCGATGTCGCCTCGCGCACTGCCGAGCTCGGCCTGGACTCGCTCGTGGCAATCGAGATGCGCTCATGGTGGAAGCTCGTCTTCGGCTTCGACATTATTGTACTCGATATGCTGAGCATAGGCACACTTGACGCAATGGGCAGGCGCGTGGCAGACGAGTTGCTTGCCCTGCATCATAAGTGATGTCATGGGAACGCATATACTTACTTACAGGTAGCCACAATGTTGATTTTTGAAGTAACAAATGTGAATTTGCCAAAGGGTCGCTTGCGGAGCCGGAATTCAGTATATTGGATTCTGCTTTGGTACTGTACTTGGGAGCTTTGTATTTAAATTTTAATTTACCAATATAACCACCAACTGGAAAAGACCAACATGCCTTTAACAACCCGCCAGGTTTAATAAACTTGGAAACATAGTAAAGAGTCTGCTTCAAAATATCTAACATAGTCTCCTCGCTCTGTCTGCAGAGTTGGCATCTACGAAGCTGGCGTTGTAGGACGCGTAGTCTTCAAAGTAACCGCAACCCTGCCGTCGCTGGTTTCATTACTTGTTGTGTTCCATTCGAGAGACCACACGTTATCAGTACCTGTGGCTACTGCATACCACCCGGATTCCAGTTTGACTTCGTCACTCTCGTGCAGCACAACCTGCCCATAAAAGACAAACCCAGTGGAGGATGCGTTGTTCGGTACTGTCGAATTTGTAAACCCAACTTTGTGCGATGAGGACCCAGAGTTTGGGATGTAGAAGGTGATGTTGGACCAAGAAGGAGTCGCGGTTGAATCGGTGGTGTTAGGACTTCCTATGAGAGAGTTATCCGTACCAGCCGTGACTTTCAATTGTTAGCGACAAGACACGGTATCGACTAATATCATGTTGGGAATAACGTACAGGTCACAGGTGCTGAGTTTGTGTTGTTTAGTTGTGAGCCGTCTCCCACGTAAGCCGTATCTGTGTCAAGTTTAGAAATCTCTCCAACTCAAAGCTCTTCCTAGTTCTCTTACCCCCATCAGAGAAGAGAGGGAAACCGCCGATACCTGTACCATAGGCAAACAGGCCGAACGATGCGGGCGGCCCACGCTTCACGCTGGGTGGTGACGCAGCGGAAGCCGCTGGCAACACAAAGAGTGAAAGGTAGTAGGATGGAATACGCATTTTAGGACGAGTGATTGACAAGAACTAGTATGAGATTTTATACGAGGCGTGTAGTCCTTTGCTTGTGCAGTAGTAGCAGCAGGTCGGACATTATATACAAAGAGTAGTAAACTCATTCTAACAATTCGCCCTTTAACTGTACGGAAGTGCAACTGCTTGCTTGACAGCGCCAAAAATGTGTTGTAGGCTCATAGTCTCACGAGCCTATGCGTAATCAACAAGGACATACGTAAGATTTCTTGAAAACTGACCTACTGCGTCGTATGCCCTTGTCCCCATATGCGATCTATGTTAAATTGATAATGCCTTCTCCCCGGGTTGTGGGGGAAATCCACTGGCGGCCCCACACACGATGGCATGACGGCAATGCGGCTTAGCTGACCCCCTACACAAGTTTCGCGAGATTCTAAACATGGATTCACCAGGGATTGCTTGTTTAGACCTCAGACAAACACCGACCCCGATTCCCAAGGCATCCTAGATACCCATCCAGTCATCGTGAGAGAACCGGCTTGGGGGCTTTGCGGGAAAGTTCCCTACTTGGGCACCTATTCAATGCCGTCCCGGCATACCAGCGGGAATATACTTCCATTTCTAGAAGAACCGCCGGTAGACAAGTCAATTCTATTTTAATAGTAAAACCGGCACGGGAGTAGAGATTCATGTAAAGTTATCCGTCTCATCACTACGTTGCCCACTAATAAGCCACATAAGGACCCTTCGCAATGACGAACACATCGGCTGTGCCTGAAGGTCTGTACGCGTACACGCTCTTGAATGAAACAGAAGGTCTTATCATGAGAGCCTCGACCGACTATGCAAGGATTCTTGCTCCTAGTGAAGACATGTTAGTGCGGGTTCTTCGATCACTTTTCGCGATGCAGGCCAAAGCAACAATCTCTCTGTATTCTCTTATTTAAATGATGTTCGATTTCACGTTCATAAGACATATTTTGATGCAAGATAGCAGCACCACTCTCTTTAATTTGATCAATAATTATCTTTTCCCAAACTTTTTTTCCAAGACCCTACTCCCATCGGAGAATCATCACGGCCATGCTCTCTCCACAACCAGCGCTCGTTGCGCTTTCGTTTCTGGTTAATCTAGCTATAGCCTCGCCCTTCTCATCATTAGTAGATCTAAAGCCCAGAGCGTCATGCTCAGGAAATACAGCAACGACTCGTTCCGAGTGGTGCGACTCCTCTATCGACACCGATTACACGTCAGAAGCCCCTGATACCGGCGTGACGAGAGAATATTGGCTTGAGTTGACCGATGTCACTGTTGCCCCGGATGGTGTTTCCCGCTCAGCCATGGCCGTCAATGTGAGCTACGCAGGATTTCGGAGTGCCTCCGAATTCTGTTTTCCTTGGGAAATCAAAATACCTCCCCAATTAAGGGCCCAAGCCCCTGCTGACATTTACGAACAAACTTCAGGGCTCTATCCCAGGACCCACACTCTTTGCCGATTGGGGTGATACAGTAGTTGTCCACGTCACCAACTCCTTAACAACTTCTAATAACGGTACTTGTTAGTAAAAGTCCTCTGATTCCTAGCCTCAGCCCTTAGTACCAACCGTTGTTGTATCCAGGATCAAAATCACTGGCCTACATCTAAAAGAAGGACGTAACTAACCTCGCCGTCAATAGCCATTCATTTCCACGGGATTCGTCAAAACTACACAAATCAGAATGACGGCGTCAGTTCTATAACTCAATGCCCTACGGCTCCGGGTGAAACAATTACTTATACGTGGCGAGCGGAGCAATACGGCAGCACATGGTACCACTCACACTTTGCTCTGCAAGCTTGGGAGGGCATAGCTGGCGGCATAGTCATCAATGGCCCAGCAACTGCTAATTACGATGAAGACCTCGGAATAATCATGCTATCGGACTGGGATCATTCAACAGTCGATCAGCTGTATACTGAAGCCGAAACCTCTGGCCCACCAACACTTGACACCGGGCTCATCAACGGCACTAACGTCTATGAAGATGGTGGTTCTAGGTTCAACATTTCCTTCACCTCTGGAACATGGTACCGCATGAGACTTGTCAACGGTGCTGTTGATTCCCACTTCAAGTTCTCCGTAGACAATCACACCATGACAGTTATTGCCGCCGATCTTGTTCCCATTGAACCCTATAATACGACCGTCCTCAGCATCGGCATGGGTAAGCTACTAGCGTTTTGATGTTGATAGTACAACATGTTGCTGATCGTCTTTGCTTTACTATAGGCCAACGGTACGATGTCGTAGTCATAGCAGACCAGTAAGTTCCCTCCACCTTCTTACCTCCCTCTTGCGAATACATTCATCCATATCATTCAAAGCACTAACAAGGATGGCGTTTAATACTCCAGACTGTCCCTTTTCACTCAACAAACATACTAACTCATTACGTAACAGAGCTTCAGTGGCAGATGACTTCTGGATCAGAGCAATCCCACAGTCAGCTTGCTCCGAGAACGATAACTCCGATGATATCAGAGGCATTGTTACTTATGCCGACTCACCATCAACCCCGACAACCAGTCAATGGGACTACACTGACGGTTGCGACGATGAAACGGACAACATTGTGCCGTATGTCTCTAAGACTGTAGGAGACGTGGAATACGATACTAGCGAAGATGTCGCCGTTGTATTGTCTAATAGTCTTTTCAAGTGGACACTGAACAGTACATCGATGGTTGTCGACTGGACAAACCCCACTCTTTCAAAAGTAGTGGACGGTGAGACAAGCTTCGAAACTGATGATGCCGTCATCGAGCTTCCAGATGCAAACGTATGGATTTATATGGCCATCGACACTAGTCTAGCTGTCCCCCACCCGTAAGTACAAAATCCAATGCTGCAACGTGCAGATAAATGGGTTGAACTGTCTTATTAACCTGGCTCACCAAAAGGATCCATCTACACGGGCATGACTTCTATATCCTAGCTCAAGACACAGGTACATACTCAGACGACATCACTTTGAATACGGCCAACCCGCCTCGCCGAGACACGGCCATGCTACCCGCGAGCGGTTATCTAGTAATTGCATTTGAAACTGACAACCCCGGGGTCTGGCTCATGCACGTAAGTCGAATGCTTGTCTTTCTTATTCCGATTGCTCTGTTACTGCTGTAGAGCATCGTCGTTGTTAAATATTAAACATCAAGCCCCTCCCCTCCCATACTTGCAATTGGCTAGCTAACGTATTGAAAGTGTCACATCGGATGGCATACGAGCGAGGGATTTGCGCTACAGTTTATCGAGAGATATGATGAGATAGCAGCTCTAACGGACTCGGATTCTCTAACAAGCACATGCGACGCGTGGAGTACCTTCCAGGATTCAAACAGTATTACTCAGGAGGATTCTGGAGTTTGAGCTTCTGGGAGGACAGCCGCATGTCTCATATATTGTAGTCATTATGCTCAGAGGATTTCCGTCGAATTCCCATGCTGGTCTTCGGCGGATATTCTGCTTACTCCCTTCCTACTCAATGAGATTGTCACGGCACCTAACGGAACAACCCTCCAGATCTGAGCCTATACTATACGGGCTGTAGCCCAGGATATTTATATACAAGTACTGCGAATTCTGCTGGTACAGATAGAACATTCTCATGCCAGCGTTCCATACAGACAAAACATTATCTTGTTTGGTTAACAAATAATTTAAACAACTAAAACAAAACAAGAGCTTGAATTTTATTTTAAAACAAGATAAAGATTTTTATTATTTCTAGTTAACTAATAATTAATTACAAATAATTTTTCCTATTTATTTTTATTTTTTATAGGGTATTTTTAATAAGAAATATAGATTACAGCTCTTGTTGTAGATTTCTTATCGATAGATTCCTTATCGATAGCCTTTTTATCGATAGCCTTCGCTACACTTAGCCACACCTAGCCACACCTCTCCACACCTCTCCACACCAAGGCCTGGTCTGGAGACCTACGTACGAAAACCTACGCAGACCTACCTACGAAGACCTACGCGTACGGGCTGGCAAGTGGTCTAGAGACCTACCTACGAAGACCTACCTACGAAAACCTACCTCCGCGTACGGGCTGGCAGTTTTGGATCCACTTGTTTGATATATTTGATTAGTTAACTGATTTAAATCAAATAACAGAAATAACTAAACAAGACAAACAAGCCTTTTTTCCGACCCAAATCAGGTAAAACAAAATAAAAGCGATTATCTTGTATTGTTTTGTTTATATGGAACGCTGTCTTATGCAATAATGACAGTCAATACTAATAGAGGCATCAGCAGTAACTGTGACAAAATTAACGTGATATAACAATAAGTTAATACTGTATCAACCAGCAGGCAGGGCTGTGACAACTAACAAGTTCTATACTCACGCCGGCTTACTTGGCTGGCTAGGCCACCTGCACAGCTGCACTTGCCCATCATACTGAGTGTATTACGGCTGAGGCCCCGGCCACTCGGCCGGTGTCTAGCTTTCTCGCATGGCGCCGCACTCGTTGGCTGTCGTCAACGACGTATAAGTGGAAGGACGCAATTCTCTGCACATGAAAAGAAGTCTCCCAAATTCCGATAATTATGCCGTGCCGTGTTGTCTTGTTTCGCTTTACGCAATGGCCATTCGACAAACAAACTTGCACGCTTGTCCTTGCCGACTATTTCAATCAGTGCTAAAGTAATATCCATTATCAACTTGTTCTTCAATTTTCTTCTCTCCTTATATCTCCTTGTTATTGCACGAGGAAAAACCCCTATCTATGTGGCAGAGACTGCCCGGCTACCTAGTATATATGTGCGGGCCGCAGGCCCGTGCACGATACCCCCGGTCTCCAGGGGGTTCTTCCGTAACTTAGCGTTCCGTGACATTAGTCCGACGCCACCACACACGCACGCACTGTTGTCGCCATTTGTTGAGTTATGAGTAGTAGATGGATGCACCATATATTGTTAAGCATGACGAACTAAGTCTAAGAGTGATGCGGTGGTACCTCTGGGCGAAATACCCAGCCACCTAGATTTACCAGCCTCCCCGATTTCAACACCATTTTTGTTGTCGGTACAGCACAATGCCCCGACGAACTTGTAGGTGATAATCCGCCCCGACCTCATAGCGGAATTAAATCCTCATGCATCTTATGGTAACCATGGACGATCTCCCCACGAGGTAAAGTATGGGAATCGTGGAATCTACGCCGTTGGCTTTTGCATGATCTAGACTTAATTATTCATCATGTTAACGCGCCTCCAGCATTATAGGATCACAATGCCAAGCCAGCTACATCGCCGGGAACACATGTCAAGACGGACTGGCTACCTAGTTACCAGTTGAGACGTAGCGAGAAAGAGATAGCGCTCAATTTCAGTCCTCCAGAAGGCGAGGGCTACGTGACTGAGTTCTCAACCACTAAATCCTTTGGATCTCCTTTAGTAATACAATGCAATAAACTTAATCTCGCTGTTTCTCGAATACTCCAACACACCATCTGGGGCGCTCAAGCATACTGGCAAAGCACGCGCGAGTACCACCAATCGCTAGCTAACCCGTCAACAGTGCAGTCAAGATAAGTTGTCTGCGAAGGCGCCGGCGCTGTCGTGCAAGGGGCCGCAAGTCCGTTGTCGCACGCGATACTCCCGACCGTCGTGGCGTCAGGACCCGTGTACGAACACTGCTCATGGCCAGTCAGGCTGAAGGTCGCCAACGACGTCGGGTATTGGTCGTTGCCGGCGTCGGGATCCGTGTTGATGTACACTTTCGGATTTGTCTTGGAATCGCAAACGTTGGCCGTCGGCTCCTTGTCCACGTCGGAGGATTTGGCCACCCAGTGCCATATGTCAAGGTCAGCGCCGCCTCGGCCCACAACTAGAATCTCACGGCTAAAGATTTCTAGAACATATGGTGACGGCGTCGGGGTAGGCGTGTTGCTGGTTGTGGTTGTAGATGACGTGGTGGTGGTGCTTGGATTATTAACATTTGGAACAACCGAAGGGTTTTCGGGAAGAATGTTGCCGTTGTCCCCGAGCCAGCCCGTTCCACTCCCATCGATGCCGCCCATGCCTACATTACCACCGCTTGCGCTGCCTTTTCCGATGTTGTCACTAACAGTATTTCCATCGCTGTCGGGGATCTCTTCAATATCCCAGTCGCTCTGGAAATAGAAGGGACACGACTCGTCTTCTTCTTCGTCCTCTTCATCGTCATCGTCATCATCGTCGTCTGGGTTATTTGGGTCGTCGCTGTCCTCGCCATTATTACCATCCGCAGGCGGCGGATGCAGCGGTGGTGGCCCTGGGGGCGGGCCTGTCGCATCGCGTCGCATTAGTAAACACCTCCGTTGGTCTCAATGGATATTCAAGAGTGTACTACGGAAGGCGAGCTTACCAGGCTGAGGGATGATAGGAGGCATCGCCGGCCTACCCCCGCACGCGAAAAGGCAGCCGGGATGAGAAGGCCAAGGGATAGGAATAGGAGGGAAGTTAATGGTCCTATCATTGTTCTCGCCAGGAGGTCTCGTGGTCCACGGAGGGATAGAGATCTCGCTTTGATCAGAGTCCGGCGTTATGATCGTGACCGCGCCTGATGTGGTAGTCGTAGCGGATTTTTGTCGGTGGCGTGTACGTGACGATGACGGTCGAGCCGGCAGTGTCAGTTGTCGTGATGGTAGTGACCCCATTCCAAGGAGGCAGGATAGTGGTCGTGCTGCCTTCGGAATCCGTCGTTGTGATTCCCCCGGGCGTTATTGTTCCCCAGGTTATAGGGTTGATGGTATAGGTAGCATTCACAAGCGCGGGAGGGGTTACGGTGTGCTCTTGCCCATCCCAAGATGTTGTGAATGGAGGCGGCCGGAGAACAGCGTACGTGATGGGGGGCAAGACGAAGACGCATGGTGAATTACAGGCAGCCGTGATTGGGCTTTCAACGCCGACCGTTGTTCCGGCCTCCCACCAGAACGAGAAAGGCAGCGTGATCGTCTGTCCAGGCAAGTCGTTATCCCTGTTTCCATCTCTGTTGCAATGTTATACTTAGATCCGCGTATTAACCCGGATAACCCTAATAATAACGCTCGCCTGCATAAGCACTAAATAGTTAGTATATATATTATTGTAATTTATATAGCTTTTAATTTGTTAATTTAAAGTTTTATTTAAATACTGTTTTATTAATAAAAAAATTATAATATTATTTTTATGTTATTTTATTAGCTAATATTTACGGGATTAAAAAAACTATTATATATTTAATAATAATATTAATAATTATAAAAAGTTAAATAGTAATTTTATAAGAAAATAAAAATACCGATATTTTAAAATATAATTAAAAAAAGTTTTTTTTAAATATTATTTTTATTTTTATAATATTAATTAAATTAATTTTTAATAAATATTAAAAATTATTTTATTATTTTTTAAACTTATATATTTATTATAAAACCTAAAATAATTATAAAAATAATTATATTATTTAAAATAAATTTATTTTTTTAAATTAGCTAATAATTAAACTTAAAAGCTTTTTTTTTATAAATTTTATTATAAATCTTATTTTATATACTGTTTATATAAAAAACTTTTTAAAGCTATAGCGCGATAATTTTATTTTTTAATATTATAGCTTTAAAATAAATTTTTTTTTTTTTTTTTTTTTTATATTATTTAAGCTTTATTTTTAGTTTTTTTTTTTTTTTAGGGCTATAGTATTAAAATATATTTTTTATTTATTTCTGTTATATTTTAATATATATTAACTTTATTTTTTAGTTTACCCGGGTTATTATTATAATTTTATATATTATTTTTAAATATTATAAAACTTAAACTATTTTAAAAATATATTAAGATTTTATATATAATAATTAAATATTTTTAAACTATTATATAATAAATAGTTTATTTAGTTTTAATTAAAAAATTAACGTTAAAATAAATAGTAGTAATAATAAAAAAAAAACAATTTTAATTTTTTTAATAATAATAAAAAAAATAGTTTAAAAAATAATTAAAATAAAAAAAATAAAAACTTATATTAATTTATTATTAAATATATTAAAAATAATAGTTTTATTTTTAAAAGTTAAATTAATAATAAGGTTTAAGTAATAAATTTTATATTAAATTTAATTAAAGTATAAAAAATTTAAAAAGTTAAATAAAAAAAACAAATATATATATTTTATAAAACTAAAAACTTGTTTAAGTTTAATATTATAGTATATAATAAAGTTTATTTTTTTAAAAATTATAAGTTAGCTATATATAAAACAGTAAAATATTTAAACTATTAATATTTTTTAATAGTTACTACTATATTAATATTTAATATAGTTTTAAATATTTTATTGTTTTTATTATTTGTTATATTTAAGTTACCTGCTATATATATATTATTTAATTATTTTTATTATATTATATATAATATTAATAAAAAACTTAAACTTGTTAATTTAATAAAAAATCCTTAGAAAAGTTTTTATTTTATTTAAAAAGAGAAAAAAGAATTATATAAAGTATTAGCTGCTGCTAAAAAAAATAATATTTTAAACTTTAATTAATATTATTTTATATTATAAAATTATATTTATAATATATTAAAAAAAAGTTAAATATTAATAAAAAATATTTATTTTATAATTATAATAATTTAAATAATTTTATTAAATAAAAGTTTTTTAATAAAATAAATTATAAATAATAATAAATTTAACTATATAATATATAATAAGCAGTAAAAAAGTTTAATAAAAGCTTTAATAATATAAAGCTATTATTTTGTTTTATATTTAAATATTTTTATATAAAAAAAAGTATATAAACTTTTTTTATATTATTAAATAAACATATAGTCCGTTTTAATAACTAGCTAAAAAAAGTTTATTTTTAAGTTATTAATTTATAATTTAAGCTAAAGGACTAGCTTATATATAATATTGTTTAAAATATATAAAGGAAAAAATTATATATTATTAACTTTTTAAAAAAGAAAAAAAAAAAAAAAATAAAAAAAAAAATTTAAATTATAAGCCGGTTAATAACGTTAGTAAAAACAGCTAACTTTATATTAATATAAAAACTATTAAATATTTAATATTTTCGGTATAAAACTTTTATAATATTTAATTATTAAAACCTAGATTTAAAACAATAGGTTTAATAAAAGTAATAGAATTTGCTTTATAAAAGTAAAAATATAAAGCGGATAATAAACTAGCTATATTATTATAAGCGATTGCTGCTAAAAGACAGAAAATAGTAAGTGTTATAATAAGCGTAAAAAAGGTTTTATTATTAATTAAAAAGTATTTTTAAAACAGTAGTATTAGCTAAGTTTATAAAGTATTAAAAGCTAGATTTAAATATATATTTATAAGTAGTTAAAAATAGTTTATATATTTTTATGTTTATAAATTATTTATTATTTATATTATAATTATATAAATATATAATTAAATAAAATAGCCCTGTAGTAAAAATAAATTATTTAACTAAGTTATAATTATAATTAATAATTTATAAATTTAATAATAAATATATAAACTTTTTATTTTATTATATATAAATAATTAAAAAGGTTTTTAAAGCTATAGCTTTAAATTTATTACTAATTACTAGGCTAGTATAATATAAAGCTGTAGCTTTAAAAACCTTTTTTTTTTTTTAGTATAATAAATAGTTTTTTTTTTTAATTTTATTTTTTAAAGCTATAGTTTTAAAAACTTTTTTATTTATATTTATATTTATATTTATATTTATATTTTTATTAACTTTATTATTAAAAAAACTACTTTAATTTTTTAAATATAAAGCTAAAAAATAAAAATAATTTATTTTAATTATATTATTTAAAAGCAAAATATTATTATTAATAAGTTTAATAATTTAAATAGTAATATTAATATTTTATTTATTTTAATAAATTTATTAATATATAAGCTAAACTTTTATAAATATTATTATAAAAATATTATTTTTTAATAGCTGTAAAATATAAACTATTTTTTTTAAATTTTTAGCCGGTTGTTTAAAATTAAATAAAGTTATTTTATTAAATAAGTTATTTTTTATATAGTAAAAATTATTTATAATAAAATATAAATAATTATTTAATTAAAATATATTATATAACTAATAATAAAATTAAAAATTTTTATTTTATTAACTAGTGTTTAAAAAAAAATAACCGCTTATAATAAAATTTAAAAACTATTTAATTTATTTTATAATTAATAGCTATAAAACAGGACTACTTTTTAGCTGGATGTTATAAATATTAATAATATTAAACACTAAAACAAAAAATTATTATTATTTTTTAAGTATATTATTTTATTTTTAAATAATAAAATTAATATTTTTTTTAATAACCTGTTTAAAGACTTAAAATTTATTAAAATTTATTAATATAATTATAATATTATTATAACTAGCGTTTATTTATAAATAAATAAAAAAAATATTAATAAAAAAAAAATATTAATTATTTATTTTTAGCTTATAAATAATTATAATAAAAAGAAAATATAAAAATTATTAAATAAAATAAATTAAACTATTTAAATAAAGCTATTATTATTTAAATAATAAAAAAATTAAAGTTTATTAAAATAAAAATAAAGGTTAATTTAATAATAAATATTTATAAAAAAATAAAAGATTAAGAAAAAAGCGTATATAATAATATATAAGTATATATTAATTTTATATATAATTATATGTTTTATAAAAAAACTTTAAAAAAGCAGCAGCAGAATTTGTTAAAAGAAAAATATAATAAAAAAACTAGCTAATTTTTTAAACGTTGTTATATTATTATATTAGATTTTAATAATAGTAATAATAGTAGTAATAGTAATAATAATTAATGCTTTTAATATTAGTAATTAAAAAGTATTATATAAACGTTTATATAAATAATAATTAAATAAAACTAGTAGGCTAGCTATTATATAAAGTATTTATTTAAATAAACTATTTTAAGTTTATATAATAATATAGCTATAATTATATATATAATTAATTATATTAATAATTAAAGTTTATTATATATATAAGTAAAAAATACTTTAAACGGTTAACTTAAGCTTTTAATTATAATTTATTATAGCTAGGCTAGGTTTAGTTTTATAAATTCTTTTACTTATTAATATTATAATTTAGTTTTTTTTTTTTTTTTTTTTTTTCTTTTTTTTAACAATTTTTAAATTTTTAATTTTTAAATTTTATTATATTGTTTAAATTAATTAAATTAAAATACTTAAAATATTTTAAATATATAGTTTTTTTTTATATAATATAAACTTTTATTTTTTTTTATTTACGCTATTATATATTTTTATTATTATACTTTGTTTAAGTTAATAATTTTTTAATATTATTAAAGCTGCGGTTTTAAAAACTTTTTTAATATTTATTTTTAAAGCTTTTTTAAATTTATATTTTTATTTTTTAAACTATAGCTTTAAAATTTTTTTTTTATATTTATTAAATATTTTTATTGCTAAACCTGTAATTTTTTATAATAGCTAACTTTTAAGATTTATTTATAATAAGCTTAAAATAGCGTAAAAGTTATAAGTTATTATTTTATAATAAAATATATTATAATAATATTATTAAAAATATTATTATATTATTAAAAAAATATTTATTTTTTAATTAATATATAATAAATTTAAACTAAATTTATAAAACTAAAAAATAGTTTATTTAAAAAAAAGTTTTTTAACTAAAAAACTTAAAAAACTTTTTAAAATAATTAAATAATATTTATTTCGAAAACCCGGTTAAACTATTATTTATATTTTTAATAATTTTTAATAAATATTTAAATTATAATAAATATTTATATATAGTTAAAGCTTTTAATAAAATAAAAAAGTATTATAAAACCGAATATTTTAAACTTATCTTTAAAAGGTTTTTTTATTATAATATTTAGTTTTTTTAATATAGTTAATAAATCCGGCTGTTTTAAATAACCAAGAATAGTAGTACTATAGTTAACTTTACTAGTATATTATTAATATATTATTTTTATAATAAAATTTTAACCCTAGCTTTTATATTTAATATTAATATTTAATAAAAACTTAATAAATAGTTAAAACAACTTTAGTTTAATATATATTTTAAAAGCTTTAATTTAGCGATTATAGTATAACTTTTAAACGTTAACTATAGCTTATAACTTTTTTAAGCTATATTATATATAAAAATAATAGCTTAGCGATTAAAGGAAGTCCTTGTTAAAGCAGCAGTAAATAGCTAGATTTTGTTATAGTAATTAAACCGCTATAAATACTTTAACGTTTTTTATAGCTTTTTTAATTAAAATATAAAGAATAATACTTTATAAAAGTATTTAAAAACTTAGGAGTATATTTTTATTTATATAAAACGTTTATATAACTAGAAGTATAATTATATTTTTTTTTATATTTTAATATTTAACTAAATATAAACAATAAATAACTTATTAAGTTTAAACTAAACTTAGGCTATAAACAAGATTAAAAACGCTACTATTTTTAATCTACTTTAAGCTATTTTTTTTTATAAGATTTGCAGGGATTTTTTTTAAAATATATTAATATTTATATATATAATTTTTAGCGTTAATTTTTACGATATTTTTTAGCGGACCGCTACATTATATAAATTAAAACATTTTTTAATAATTTTAAAAATATTCTTTTATTTCTTATACTTTTAAACTTTAATAATAATAAATAACTAACAATAAAATATACTACTAAGCTAGATAAATAAGTTTAATCTTTATCCGATTTATTATATAATTTATTAAATATTTTTATTTTTTATTTTTTTTTTTTTTATTATAATTATAAAGCTATTAAACGTTATAGTATTATTTATAAATAATTTTTTAAACCTACAGCTTTAACTTGTTATATATTTTATTAACGCTATAGCTTTAAAATATTTTTTCTTTTTTTTACTTTTTTTAAGCTAATAATTATATTAAAAATAAATTAGTTTTTATTAAATAAAAATTTTAATAATAACTTTAACGTTTTTATTTAAATAATATAAAGAGTTATATATATAAGTAAAAATAAAAGCTATATAACTAGTATTATTTAAGTTATATATGCTTAAATAATCGCTAAAGAATTTTAAAACAGCACCTAGCAACTATTAAAAATAAAATAAACAGTTTAAAATAATTAACTAAAACTTATAGCTAATAATATAGTTATTTTAGTTTTTTTTATTAACAAGCTTATAACTACGGTTATTAATAAAGCCGCGAAGCTTTTTTAATTTTTTTTTTTATAACTTAAAAAAATAAAAATATAAAACATTTTTAACGCGATTATTTTAAATATAGTTAACGTTTTTAACAATAAGGTTAATAATATTTTAAAATATTTGTTTTTATAATATTACGCTAATTATAAATAAATATAGCAAGCCTAGCTATATTTTTTTTATAAATTAAATAAGAATACTGTATTATAAAAAAAGTAGCGTATAAGTAATAAAATTAACCTTAACCTTTTAAAAAAATATAATATTATACGTTATAAGTTTTTAAAAAAACTAGCGCTAGCTATTTACTTTACTACCGGTTAACTATTATATAAGATAAAGCAGCGTTTATTATACTAATAAAATAATTAGTAAAAAGGTTTTTAAAATATTATAGTTTATAATAACTACGTTTATATTAAGTATATATAAACAAAGTAGTAGTAAACCTTTAGCTAAAAGTATTTTATATAAAAAGTTCTGCTATTACTGCTAAGTAAAGTAGTTATTATATATTTATTTACTATACTCTTGTTTATAAAATATATATATTATACCTAGGGATAAAAAAAGAATTTATTATACTATTTATACTTATTAAATATATTATTTATTAAACCTAGCAACGTAAAGTTAATAAACCTAGATTTATTATTTTTTAAGCTTATAATAAACTTATTAAGTTAAGTATTAATATAACAAATTATAATTACTTTATACTATTATATTATTATTATATATTATTATAAATATATATAAGAGAAATTAATTAAAGCTGTTTTAAAAATTAAATAATATAATAAAAAGAATAATAACAAGCTGTTTAATAATAGTAAAAATATATTCAATATTATAAATATATAAGCTTTATATTTTAATAATATAATAAAAATAATTTATACTATTAAATATAATACAGGTAAATAATTTAATAAGTTTTTCTAGGCGTTTTTTTAATAATATAAGCTTTTTTAAGTAGATAGGTTTTTTAAAGGTATTAAACAATTATAAAACAATAATAATAAAGCTGCAGCTTTAAAAAACCCTTTTTTTAACTAGCAAAGCTTTTATATTAATAATTTATTTAAACTAGTTATTTATAAAATATTATAAATAATATATTATTAAAATAATATTTAAATATATAATTACTAGTATAACCTTTTTAAAGCTATAAATAATATAAATAAAGTTGTTTATATAGTTAGTATAAAGGGTAGGAAATTTATTATATTTACGCTTTTTATATATATTTAGTTAAAAGGCTATAATATTATTATTTAATTAATATAAGCACTATAATAAAATACTTTTACTAAGCTTACAGCTATAAAAATTAACATATTTATATAAAAGCTATATTTAATTAACCTTATTTTTTTATTATTTTTATTATATTAAAAATAATAATAAAAAAAAAATAAAAAAGCTTTGTTTAATATTAAAAACTTTATAGCTATATTAACTACGTTATATTAAATAAAATATATAAAATACTTTTATTAAACTAAAATTAACGCTTAAAACTTTTAAAACTAAAAAATAATATAAATTAAATATTATTTAAATAAATATTTTTTATTATGCTAGGTGTTTAGCTAAGCTATTAGGACTATATATATTATTATATTCTACTCGGACTAGTTCTGTACCTGTTTCTTTTCCTTTATAAGTTAAAATTTTATATATTATTTATTATATAATTTTTTTTTATTTATTATTATATTTAATTTAGTTACTATATAACAATTTTTTAACTTTTTATTAAAGTTATTTGCAATAAAATTTATAATGCCTCTACAAAAAACAATTAAAGTATATATTTATAAAACTAATAATTTTTATTAACCTATTAAAATATAGTTTAAAAATAATTTAGTACAGGAGTAATAAAAAAAAGCTAAAATAAATCCTAATATAAGTTAAAGTACTATTATAGCTACTGCTAGAGTTAATAATAGTAGTAAAACTAACCTAGCTATATTTTAATTAAAATATACGGAAATAATTTATCGTATAAAAAAAATTAAAACAATATAGCAAAATTAAAGAAAAACTGTTATATTTAAAAATCTTTTATAAAACTATACTAATAATAGTTTAGGACTTTAACGAATATAAAATTATTAAAACAGCTATAGCTTTAAAAATTAAAAACATTTATATTATTTTAATTAAATATAAAAAAAAAAAATAAATATTATAATAACTTTAATAAGAATTATTATAGTTTAAACTCTTTATACTTTTCCTAAAAAGAATATTATTGATTTATAATACTTTTATATTATAAACAGAACTATAATAAACCTAACGTAAATTATAAACATAAGCTAAATTTTAATTAAATGTTTAAGTTTAATTACTTAAACTTAATAATAGATTTTATTTATTTAAAATAAATAAAATAAATAAATAAATTAAAATTTATTTATAATAAAACTAAATAAAAGTTTTAATATAATTTATAAAAAATTCTCTACGTTTTTAATAAAATAAATCGCTTTTATAAAAAGGCGTATTAAGTAAAACTTTAAAATATATTAAAAATATAAACAAGCTAATACTAGTATAATTTTAAAGTATTTATTAAATAAATAAAAATTATTATTTATTAGTTAGCTTATTTAAAAGTTAATATTAGTATATAGCTAAAAAAAGCTAAACAAAAAAAAAATTAATACTTTAAAAAGTTTAATTATTATTTTACTTTTATTAAAAATTAAAAAAATTAAAAATCTAAAAAAAAATAAACTATGCTTTTTTATCGAAAATTATCTAATTTTTTAAAAAAAAATATCCTAAACTTTTATTACTTATTTCTGCTTATTAAAAAAAATATAGTTAATATAGCTATTTAATAATAAAAGCTTATAAAAAATCTTATATATTTTAATTTTCGCGGATTAAATTCTACTTAAAATTAAGGCAAAAATAATTATAATTCTTTATAAAACCTTTAACAACTTTAATATCTTAATAATAAAAATTATTATTAATAAAAATAAAAATATAATTTTATACTTTATAACTATACTAATTATATTAAACAATAATTATAATCTTTTATTAAAAATAATAAACCTTAACTAAATTTTAATTAAAATTAAATAAACTTTAATTTTTATAAAAATAAATATTAACAAAGCTATAAAAGTAGTTTATAATAAAACCGTTCTTTAAAACTTTATAAATATTATAATTATAACAAAAAAAAATATTTTAGTCGAAACTATTTTAAACTTAAAAAAAAAAAAATTGAAAAAATAAAAACAATTTTAAAAAAAAATAAACCTAATTATTATAAAGAATAAAATTATTTTAATCCCTTTTAACTTAATTTATTTTATTTAAAAAATAAATATTCCGATTCGAATTAAAAAAATAATTATTAAGCTTAGATTAAAATATATATTCCAGGCCGAATTATTTACTTTTTGTTTTAACTATATCGCGTTTTTATACTTTATATATTATTTATACTCCTAGTTTTAAAAACCTTTTTTTATATACTTTTATTAATTTAAATTCGTACGCTAAAACTAATTATATTAGTTATATATTTATATTATATTATAAACTTAAAAAAACCTTATATTAAATTTATTTTTTATAAAATATAGCTATTATTTAGTTAACTAGCTATAACGTTTATTAAATACTATACGAATTAATTAATAGCTAAAGAATAATATAAAAGTTCCGGCGTGCTTATACTATAATTAATAAAAATAATAATTTAAAATCTAGTTTTTTATTATTATTTTAAACTATTTTAAAAAATTAAAATATTATCCTAGATTTAAGTATAAATTAATAATATTTCGGGTTATATATATTTAATTTTAAACTATTATTTATAAATAAATTTATTTACGTATATTATAATAAAAAATATTATTAAGCGTTAATTTAATTATTTAAACTTATATAGCTAGAAGAACTTTTATTGTTTTAAAATTAAAATAATTCTGCTATTATTATAAAGCGGTTTCCCTATTTAAAAAAATTTTTTTAATATAAAAAAGCTAGTATTTTATTATACTTTAGTTAAAAAAATTAAATAATTAAATTAAAAAAAAATATTATACTACTTTACTATTTAATTTATTTTTTAGTATAAAATAAACTTAAAAAATTATATAAATAGCTAGCTAAAATAATTAAAAATAAAAAAATATAAAAATTAAAAAATCCTGCCAACGTTTTAATTTTTTTTATACTTAAAAAAAATAACATTTTATAACTTTATATTAATTATAAAAAACTTAATTATATTATAATAAAAAATTGCTTTATTTTTTTTTTTATATTAAAAATATTTAATAAAATTATATACGCTAAAATTTTTTTTAAAATTAATTTTAAAAATGTTTATTATAAACTTTATATTTATACTAAAAATAAATAAAAAACAGTTTTTTATACACGTTATAGTTATTATAAGTTTTTAATAATATTAATAAGTTTATATAATGCCCTTGCTATTTTTTAAAACTATATATAAAAAATATTTAATAATATTTTAAATATTTTTTATATTATATTTTTTAATAATATATTTATATTTTTAATAAATATTAAAACATATATAAATTATATTTAAAACGTTATTAAAAAACTATAAAAAGTAAATCTATACGCTAAACTTTTTAAATATTAATTTTATAAAAATAAAATTAAATTTTTAAGCTATATTATTTTAAATAATAATATTAAAATAAATTTAAATTATATCTAGACTATTTAAAATTAATATTTCTTAAGCTTTTACTATAAACTATAATAATTTTTAAAGTTTTATAACTTTTACTATTATTTTATTAAAAAGTTTTTTTAAATTATAGCGTTTTTTATTTAATATTTAAAAAAAAACGTATTTAAAATAAAAAAAGGTTAAATTTTACTAAATAGTCCTGCTGTAAAAGCTTTTAAACAGTTTTAAAATTTATTTAAAAAAGCTATTTTTTTTACACATTTCAACCCTAAAAAACAAATATTAGTAAAAACCAATACCTTTAGCGCAGCGCTTATAAGTAGCTTTTTTTTAAAAAATCCTTAAAAGCAATAATAACTAGTTTTGTTTTATTTTTAAAAGTTTACTAAGCAAGAATTAAAATATAATATTTTTAATTAAAAAATATTAATAATTATAAAATATTTTAAATATTAACAGTATTATTTATAAAAAAATAAAGTATTAGTTAAAGTTCTTATAAACTATAATAATTTATAAATATTTATAAAAACTTTAAAGCTAAATAAAAAATAAGCTAAATAATATATATATTTAGCTTTATTTAATTTTATTATATAATATAAGCTAAGCAAGTAAAACAAAGTTAATACTGCTTTAAAAAGGCTTAATTATATAAATAGTACCTGCTTTAATACTAATCTACTTTTTACAATAAAAAAAAAATAGCTATAGTATAAATAAAAGCTTAGGATAAACTTTTAAAAATCTTAATAAAAAAAGTTTTTACTATATATTTACTTTATAAATATATTATTTTTATATAAGCAGTTACGCGTTACCGCGCGCAAATAACTATATATAATAAAAATTCCTAGGCTTAAAATATATCTAAAAATTTTTAAAAACTTATTAAAAAAATATAAAAACGCAACCTTAAATATTATAAGCTTATAAAATAAATTAATAAAAAATTACTTATAAAATAATAATAATTAAAATTAAAACTATTATTACTTTATAATAAAAAAGTTTATATCTTTTTTAAAAAATTACTTTATTTTTAAATTATAAAGCTATATTATAATAATACTTTTATAAACTATTTTAAAAAATATTAAACATAAAAATTAGTTAAACAAAAATTTTATTAATAATACTTAAAAAAATATATATAAAACTATATAAAAAGCTATATAATCTGCTTTAAAGCTAAAATAAAACACTATTAAAAATATAATAAACTTAATTTATTACTAATACTATTTATACTAATAAAAGAATTATTTATAGATTTTATTATAAAATTTCTACTAACTTTTTATAAAAAAAAAATAATAAACTTTATTTTTGTTATTATTAATTAATTTATAAAAATAACCTTATTATTTCCCGTTTTTACTATAATAACAGCTATAAAATTAGCTATATTATTTTATTAAAAAATAAAATATAAATATAAATTATTTATTAGTATAGTTTTTAATCAAGGCTTTATTTTTATAAGCAAATTCTAGTTATATTTTTACTACTATATAAAAATTAAACAGCAATTATTAATAGCTTTTTACCCTAAAACTAATAACTAAATAAAAAAAATAAATTAAATAATTAAAGCTTACTTATATTGTTTTATAAATATTAAAAAAATAAATTAGCTTTAATTATTACTATAAGCTTATTTTGCTATAAATTTAGCTATAAATAATATAATAAATAAAATATTATTTAAAATATTAATAAAATATATCCTTAAGTTTTAATTATTTATTAAAAACAACTTTATATTAAAAAAAGTGCTAATAGTATAAGCTTAAATTAAACAATTAAAAATAATTTATAAAGCTTTAATAAAATAATAATAAAATATAAACAAAAAGTATATAAGTTATTATAATATTAAATATAAACTAATAAAATATAAAATTAATTAATTAATAATATTATCTATTAAAAACCTTAAATTTAAATACTACAAGCTAGCTTTTAAGTTTATTAAGCTATTTAAAGTTGCTAGCCAAGTAAGTTTATAAGTATATCGCCTTAATCTTTTTATAAAATACAATCGCTTTTATAACGTTTTTTTAGTTTAATTATTAAAGCTTTAAAATTTAACTTTTAACTAAAAAATATTTTTATTAAACTTTAAAAATATTAATAATAAATAAAAACTAAAAAATATAGTAAAAAAAATAATATATAAAAATTAACTATATTATAAAATTAAATAAAAAAATTAGCTTATTAAATATAATTAATAAATATTAGCTATTAATATTATAACCCTTAAAATAGTTAAAGCTTTTAAAAAATAAAAAAATAGTTATAAAAAATAAAATAAACGTAAAAAAACAGCTTAATTAATCCGGCGATTTAAGTTTAAAACAAACCTAAAGTTTATAAAATTTGTTTTTAATTTATTTATAAAATACTAGCTATAGTTAAAAAAACTAAAAAAATTACTTATTAAAAATTAAACCTAATACTTTAAAATCGAAAATTTTACGCTTTATTATTAAACCTTAAGCGAAACAATATTAAAACTAAACTATAATAAAATAAATTATATTTTAATTTATTATTATTTTTATAATAATATTTTAATTATTCTTACTTAACTTATTTATTATAATATTTTCTACTTCTGCTATAAAAATATAAATAATTAAAAACCAAGCAGAATAACCGGCGTTTAATAGCTTAGCGTAAAAAATAGTTTAGCGGCAATAAATAATATATTAATAATTATTTTAAACAAATTAAAAACTGCTATAAAAAAAAATTAAAATAAAAAACTTATAGCGTTAATAATAAGCGGTTAAATCGCTTAAAAATAAAACTAGTAATACTCTAGGATATAGGCTTTATATTTAACCTGGACTTTTTAAAATAACTATAATTAACAATAAAACTATTATAAAACAACCCTAATTTTTATAATAATATTTTTATATTTTTAACTATACTAGTTAAATTTTAAGCTGCGTAATAAATAAATAATAAATAAATAAAGCTTATTAATAAATAAAATTATACTCCGGCAATATAGCTTTAATATTTTACCGAAATTTTTTAAACTATAGCGCTGTTTATATTATAAACTACAGTATTATTTAACTTACTATTACCTTTATATTAAAAGCTAAATATATTAAAAAACTAGCTTAACAATTTTTTAAAACATATAGCGTTAAATTAAAATATAGTAAAAAATTTTTAAAATTAATAATAATAATAATATAAAATAAAACTAATTTTATTTATAAACATATAAATATTATAGCTATTTTAACAGCTAATATAGCTTAAAAAGCTTAAATTAGCTATTAAACAAAAAACTTTAAAAAAAAAACCTTTTTTAAGCTAAAACATATTTTAAACTTAACTAAAACAACCTTAATAAATAAAAATACCACGTATAACTAAAAACATTTTACAACAATTAAACTTATAGTTATAAACGCGCTTAGTTTAATAGCAGCAGTAAAAAAACATAATAAATTAAAAAAAAAAAAAATATATAAAAACAGCGATTATAAAACAAAAGCTAGCAAAAACAAGCGTAAAAACAAACGGCAAAAAACTAAAATCGGCAGCTAAAAAGCTATAAAAAATAAAAATCTAATAAGCCTAACTAAAAAAAAAAAAAAAAATAAAAAAATAAAAAAAAAAAGCGTATTTTTATAAATAAACATATATATATAAACTTTACATAATTAATATAAAAAATCCTTAAATCGCGTACTTATAAACAAACATTAAATATTTATATATTAAACATATAAATATTATTAATTATATTAATTATATTACTTATTATATATTATTATTTTTTAATTAGCTATAAAAATATATAAATTAAAATTAATTTATATAAAAAAAAAAAAATAATTATTATGCTAAATACTTAACTAAACTACTAAAACTATATATATTATTATATTTTACTCGGACTAGTTCTATACTTATTTTTTCCCTTTTATAAGTTAAAGTTTTATATACTACTTATTATATAATCTTTTTTTACTTGTTATTATACTTAACTTAGTTACTGTATAATATTTTTTATTAAAATATTATTTTTAATATAAAAAAATAAGTTTAAATTAAAACTATGTTTAATAAATAAACCGCTATAAATTATTTAAAATAAATATATAAAAAATAATTTTAAATATAACTATATTAATATAAACCTTAACTTATAATATTTTAAATTAGTTTATAATATAATAAAATAAACGAAAAAATAAGGTTATAAAGTAATTATATTTATTTTTTTAAAAATAAAATATAAAAACTTATTTTATAAAATAAATATTTTTAAATATTATAACGGATTTTTATAAGTTAAACTTATAACCGTAATTAATATATAAAAAGTTAATAAAAGTATAATAATAGCTATTATTATTATAATATAAAAGGTAAACTATAATATTTTATTTATTTTTTGTTTTAAAGTATATAATATAATAATAATATATTAATAGTTTAACTATGCCGGTTATAATAGTATTTTAGCTTTTATTATATTTATTATACTTTTAAGCTTGTTTAAAAATAATATTAAAACTTTTATTATTTTTATTTATAAATAATTTATTATTTTTATATATTTAAATAATATATTAAAAAAGTATAGGTTTTATTATAATTTATATAATAAATATTTAAGTTTAAAAATTAAAATTAACCGTTTAAAAAACTTTGTTTAAATAATAAAAAATTAAAATTTTTAATTTTAGCGGTTTATATTTTTTTTTATATTAAATATTAAAATTATTAAATTCTTTTTTTTAAAAACTTTTATAAATAATAAACTAAATAAATAAAGTTTTTTTTTAAATATTATAAAATTAAAATAAAAAAATTTTTTTTTAAGCTTTAAGAAAAACTTAATATTTTTATATTTAATTTATATACTGGTTAAAATAAGCAGCGCCGGCTAATTTAACTAACGGCTAGGATATTTTAAAGCTATAGCTTTATATAAAAGTAATATTAAGGCTGTGGTTTTAATAACTACTTTAACTTTTTTTATTTATTTATATATTTTAAGAGTTGTTTTAACTTTTTTATTAAGTTATAAACCGCGTTATTTAGCTAACTACGGTTTAGCTTTTATATTATTTATTATAATATTATTAGCTTAATATTAGCTAATTTTATATTTAAGTTTAACTTTAAATTAATTTTAACGTTTATATAGTAGTTAAATAATATAATAATTATTTTTTTAAATATTAAATAGTTTATTGCTAGTATAATTAAATAACGCTATATTATGTTTATTAGTTAGCTATTTTTTTTATATACTTTTAAAAAAAAATGTTTTTTTATTTAAGTTTAAAATAACAAGGTTATTTAATAAAGCTGTATTTAATGATTTTCCGGATATATATAATATTATTAATAATTTAAATAATATATTAAATAGCCCGCTATAATAAAAATAAAACTATATAAACTATAGCAGGTATTAAGTATTTAATAAAATAAACAACTTAAAGCTTTAATATTTTTTAAAGCTAAAAGATTATTTGGATTTTTTAAATAATAGTATTTTATACCCGAGGTATATATTTTATAAAATAAAAGCAAGGGATTATTATTTATAATTATATATAAACAGTTAATATAAAGCGGCCTTTATTAAAGCTATTATAAATAATATTTATATTTTAAATCTTGTTTATTATACATAGCCGGACCACTGCAGCAGTTTTAACAAATTATTTTATATATATTTAAAAACTATTAAACGGTCCGCGCTAAGCTTATTAAAACTATTAAAATTTTTATAAAAAACTACTAATATTATTTTATAACAACCCCGCAAACTATTAAAAAGCTATAATTTAAAGTTTAAACTACTAAAAAGCTATATAAACTATTAATAAAAATCTGGCTTAAAATAATAATTACGCACACAAGCTATATAAATATATATTATATATATTATATATACCGTACTATATACTTAATACTCCCGCTTATATATTAATTACCCGTATAAATAAGTATTAATTTTACTTAATTAAACTATACTATATTTAATAATTATATTATATTTAATAATTATATTATATTTAATAACTATATTATATTTAATTTAATTAATACGTTGTTTTTTGTATACGTTTATTTACTACTATAACTTTATAAAAAATATAAAAGTTTATTTAATTTAATTAATATTATTTTTATATATTATATTTTAACTATAATTATATAGTTTAATTATTTAATTTTAATATATATATATTTTTTATATAATATATAATAAGCTATATATAGTATATTTATTATATTTATTTATTTAAATAAATATATATTTAAGAATTTACTATAAACTAAATATTTAAATATTTTTATTATTTTTATATAATATAAAGTATTTTAAAATATTTTTTAAACTATAGCTTTAAAAACTTTTTTTATTTAACTTATATTTATTTAAATAAATATTTATATAAAATTATAAAATATAATTATATTTAATATATAATTTATAGCTTTAAATATTTTTACTTAAATATAATTATTTTTAATATATTATTATAAATAAATATAAAAACTTTATATAATATTATATAAAAATTATATATTTAAAAAAGCTAACTAGTTATATAAATATATATATTATAAATATATATTATATTTATATTATATATTATATTTATATATATTTTATATAATATAAAAAAATAATATTATTTTTATAATATTTAATTTTTTAAGCTTAACCCCGGTTTTTTAAACAATTTTAGCTTATAATAAATAATAAATTATTTATTTAAACTATTTAATATTAATATAAATAAATAACTTAAACAAACTATATTATTAATATTTAATATTTTATTTAAGCTGTTTAGCTTATTTTTTTATTTTTTATACTTATATTATTTTTTATACTATTATTTTTTTTTATAATAATATTATTTTTTATAAATATATAATATTTTATAAACATATAACTTTTTATAATTTTATAACTTTTTATAAATATATAACTTTTTATAAATATATTTTTTTTACTTAATGTTTTTATACCCGAATTTTTATTATTATTATTATTATTATTATTATTATTATTATTATTATTATTATTATTATTATTACTATTACTATTAATAATAATATTATTATTATTATTATTATTGCTTTATTTATACTAAGTTAAAATAAAATTTATAGCAATATTTACTTTATTTAACTTATTAATAACTTTTTTAGCTGTTTTTTTTATATTATTTACTTTAATATTATATTTTTTTTTAACTTTAAATAATTTTTTAATTATTTTATATATAATTATTAACTATTAACTTAATAAGTTTAACCTAAACTTAAACTTTATATTAAACAAATATTTAATAATATTATTTTTATTTAGCTTAATTTTTTAAATAAAATTTAAAAACAATATTTTAATAAATATTTTATTGCCCGTAAAAAATAACATTTATTTTATCGGCTTAAAGCTAGCAAACTGTATTAAGTTTTTTTTTTTTATAATTTATTTTTTGTTTTTTTTTTAAACTAAATAATTTAAACTTTTAATTTAATAGCTTATTTTATAAATTTTACCCTTAGATTTTTTTTTTATAATATAACCAGTTAATATAATATTATTAATATTTTTATCCTTAAATAATAACGCTTTTTAATATATTATATACTACTTTATACTATAATATATTTTATTATTTAAAGTAAACCTTATAATACTTTACTACTAGCTAAGCTTGTTTATTATACACAGCCGAACTATTATAATAGTTTTTATAAGTTACTTTATATATATTTAAAAACTATTAAACAGTTTACGCTAAGCTTATTAAAACTACTAAAATTTTTATAAAAAACTATTAATATTATTTTATAACAACCCTGCAAACTATTAAAAAACTTCGATTTAAAGTTTAAACTATTAAAAAGCTATATAAACTACTAGTAAAAGTTTAGCTTAAAATAATAGTTGCGTACATAAACTATATAAGTATATATTATATATATTATATATATTATACTATATATTTAATACCTCTGCTTATATATTAATTACTTATATAAATAAATATTAACTTTACTTAATTAAACTATATTATATTTAATAACTATATTATATTTAATAACTATATTATATTTAATTTAATTAATACGCTGCTTTTTTTATACGCTTACTTACTACTATAACTTTATAAAAAATATAAAGGTTTATTTAATTTAATTAATATTGCTTTTATATATTATATTTTAACTATAATTATATAATTTAATTATTTAATTTTAATATATATATATTTTTTATATAATATATAGTAAGCTATATATAATATATTTATTATATTTATTTATTTAAATAAATATATATTTAATAGTTTGCTATAAACTAAATATTTAAGTTTTTTTATTATTTTTATATAATATAAAATATTTTAAAATATTTTTTTAAACTATAGTTTTAAAAACCTTTTTTATTTAATTTATATTTATTTAAATAAATACTTATATAAAATTATAAAATATAATTATATTTAATATATAATTTATAGCTTTAAATATTTTTATTTAAATATAATTATTTTTAATATATTATTATAAATAAATATAAAAACCTTATATAATATTATATAAAAGCTATATATTTAAAAAAGCTAACTAGCTATATAAATATATATATTATAAATATATATTATATTTATATTATATATTATATTTATATATATTTTATATAATATAAAAAAACAATATTATTTTTATAATATCTAACTTTTTAAACTTAACCTTAGTTTTTTAAATAATCCTAGCTTATAATAAATAATAAATTATTTACTTAAACTATTTAATACTAATATAAACAAATAACTTAAATAAACTATATTATTAATATTTAATATTTTATTTAAACTACCTAGCTTATTTTTTTATTTTTTACACCCGCGTTATTTTTTATACTATTATTTCCTTTTATAATAATATTATTTTTTATAAATATATAACGTTTTATAAGCGTATAACTTCTTATAGTTCTATAACCTTTTATAAGTATATAACCTTTTATAAGCGTATTTTTTTTACTTAACATTTCTGCACCCGAATTTTTATTATTATTATTATTATTATTATTATTATTATTGTTATTATTATTGTTATTATTATTATTATTATTATTAATAATAATAATATTATTATTATTATTATCGTTTTATTTATACTAGGTTAAAATAAAGTTTATAATAATATTTATTTTATTTAACTTATTAATAACTTTTTTAGCTGCTTTTTTTATATTATTTACTTTAACATTATAGTTTCTTTTAACTTTAAATAATCTTTTAATTATTTTATATATAATTATTAACTATTAACCTAACAAGTTTAACCTAAACTTAAACTTTATATTAAATAAATATTTAATAGTATTATTTTTGCTTAGCTTAATCCCCTAGATAAAATCCAAAGGCGATACTTTAATAAGCATTTTATTGCCTGTAAAAAGCAACGCTTACTTTATCGGCTTAAAGCTAGTAAATTTTGCTAGGTTTTTTTCCCTTACGATCCGCTCTTTGTTCTTTTTTTAAACTAAACAGTTTAAGCTTTTAACCTAGCGGCCTATTCTACGGATTTTACTTTTGGACCTCTTCTTTATAATATAACCGGCTAGCGCAATATTGCCGGCATCCTTATCCTTGAACAGCAGCACTTTCTGGTATATTATATACTGCTCTACGCTGTGGTATGTTTTACTGTTTAAAGCGAACCCTGTAGTACTTTACTACTGGCTAAGCTAGCCGTATTTTTTTCCCGCCGAATAGAAGAAGATGTAGTTGTTTTTGTTGATGCTAGTCCACATCGTATTGGTATTGCGACGTTTCTCGGCCGAATGGCGGTCACTAGCCGCCTAGCGTCTGGCCAGCTCGTCTGGCGGGAGCACCTGGCCCTCCTAACGGCGCTTGGCCACCTTGCTCTGCTCTTGTCTCGGGAGCTGTCGGAGGGGCTCGTCCGCCTCTACCTCGCCAGAACCGCCTTTGCCTTTGCCCTTGGACGTGTCTTTGCCGCCTCCGCCGCCCTTGGCCCTGCCAGTAGCCTTAACAGGGACCCTCACGCGCTTAGTGACCCGGGCTGGTGCTTTACTACCTATAGGAAACTTTCTTTTGGCTATAGGCTCCTTGTCTTTCGCCGCAGCTTTCTTAACATTCTCGGTGCTAGGAGTCGTAGTTATATCCATGTTCGTGTTCGTGTTCGCATCCTTAATTGTATCCGTGTTCGTGTTTATATCTTCCGTCGCCGCCGTCCTAGCATCTTTATAGGCTGCTCTTAGGACTTTAAACTAAGAACGGTCTTTAATTGCGTCAAAGTTGCTTTTATCGAACAGGTCTGCAATAGTAGTCGCCTTCTTTACGGGTTTTGTATTTGTACTACTAGAAGAACTACTATTAGAAGCCGCGGCGTCAACGTTAGTGTTTGGCGCTGCAGCGTTAAAAAGGCCTCCCTTTTGTACCTTTGCAGTACTTCTAACACCGTTATTTTTGGTGCCATTTTTAATAGGCCTAGGAGTAAGAGTGGTAGTAATAGTAGGAGTAGGAGTAGGAGTAGGAGTAAAAGTAAGAGTAGGAATAGGAGTACCCGCGATAATAGCAGAAGTAGTTACATTAAAAGGCGGAATACTTTTTAAAGCCGCAGCGCCGTCAGCCTGGGTTAAAGCCGCGGCGTCAAAAAGTCCCCCTTTAGTATCCTTTACAATAAGAGTTGAAACTCCCACTGGATTAGCAGCATATCCTTTAAATCTAATAACAGTACGACCTAGCTAAAGGACCGGGGGAGGGTTAATAACAAGGGCCGGGTTAATAACAGGAAAAGGAGTATTAACAACAAATACTACGTTAACAACAAGAGAAGTATTAACAACAGGGGCGGTACTAACAACAGAAGGAGTATTAATAACAAAGGCGGTAACAACAAGGGGAGCTAGGTCGACAGGGGGAGCCTTGTTAAAGGGTTATACTCGAGTGCTTAAAATAAATGTAGCATATAATTAATATAGAACAAAACTACTAAGTCGCGGCTGCTAAAACCAACCTTTTTACTTTTTAAACAGTGTATCAGGATTCGCAATGCTTAAGAGCTCTTATCTTTTATTACCGCTTTAACCGCGTAAACTGCAACGGGTTACTATTATAAGCGTCTTGTTTTACTTCTTAGGACCTATTATACGGATAGCTAAGCTAAAACTTGTTGCTTGTTTATAACTAGTAGTATAATAGAGTAGGTAAAAATTTAATTAAATAAAAAGACTACAAGTAACTTTTTAAAACTACAGCTCTAATCCAGGAATATACTGGACTTACGCAGCAGTATAAAAAAAATATTAAAAAGAAAAAGAAATAATAGTGGTAAATAGCGTCCGCGAACTAGGAGAAAGCATTAAAATTCTTAAAACGTGTTAAATTAATCAAGTTAAACAGTAATTCTTAAAATCTTTTAAATTATATATTAAAGCTTTATTATTATTTATTTATACAGAAAAATTAATCTGCACTTTTAAGGTTGTATTTATAATCTAAGTCTCCTGGATATTTATAGTTATAAATTTTAAACAGTTTAAACTAGCGGTTTATATAGCGGTTTATTTCTAGTGGTTTATACCTACTTTTTAATAGTTTTATACGTTCTAGTGGTTTTATATAGTAGTTTTATGCAGTAGTTCATATACAGTAGTTTATATTTAGTAGTTTATATACAGTAGTTCTATGTAGTGGTTTATATATAGTAGTTTTATATAGTAGTTTATATATAATGGTTTATATATAGTAGTTTTATATAGTAGTTTATATCTAGTGGTTTTATACAACAGTTCAACTTTAATGGTTTATCTTTAGTAGTTTTATATAGCGGTTTATATACAGTAGTTTTATATAGTAGTTCATCTCTCGTAGGTTATATCTAGTAGTTCATATCCAGTAGTTTATATTATAGAACAAAACTACAGCACGCCAAAGCTATACTATAACCCTGCTATATAAGCAAAAAGCTATTAAAGTGGGCAACTTAAGGCCTGCATACCTATATACTTTAGGTTATATACCCACGGTTTCTAGAACCGTGACATTTATATGCAGTAGTTTTATATAGTGGTTCTATATAGTGGTTTTATCCAGTGGTTCTATCCAGTGGTTTATCTGCAGTGGTTTTGTCTAGTAGTTCTGTCCAGTGGTTCATCTGCAGTGGTTTTGTCCAGTGGTTCTGTCCAGTGGTTCATCTACAGTGGTTTTGTCCAGTGGTTCTATGCAGTGGTTCTATGTAGTGGTTCTATGCAGTGGTTCTGTCCAGTAGTTCTATGCAGTGGTTCTATGCAGTGGTTCTGTCCAGTAGTTCTATGCAGTGGTTCTATGCAGTGGTTCTATCCAGTGGTTCATCTGCAGTGGTTTTGTCTAGTGGTTCTGTCCAGTGGTTCTATGTAATTGTACTGGATATAGATGACAGAAGTAAGAAAAGAATCCCTGTTATTAGCAACCCGTCCAGCTTTAATTTTTATATCGGATATCAACTTTTTATTATCTATGGGTACAACTATCTAGCTAGTTTTGTTGCTTCTAAGTTGTCTTGCGTTGTTCATTATTATTATTACAAAGCCATGCTATATTCCTCCTCATCATTATCAGCATCATTGTCAGCATCATTATCTACATCATTATCTCCATAATCGTCCGTATCATTATTATCATTTTCGTTGTCAGCATCACCACTCTCGTCACCAACATTACTACTATCATCAAATAATTACCTTCCCCGTTCCCGGCTATATGCATACCCACCAGGAAGCAGGCCCAGTATCTCCTCGTCAACCTTGCTGCGATCAAAATTGTTACTCTTTGCCGTGTTAATTATCCACTCGTATGTTGGATTAAACATTATATGTCCCTGTTTGTATGAATCAAGGTAGACGCAATATCCACCAAAAAGGTCTAAGAGTATAATTTTAATAAGCTGATTTTTGAAACTCTTAAACTCCGTCCGGTTCTTCCCTTCCTGCTGGTCTGTTACTGCAACCAAAAGTACCTGACCTACCAGGCTAAGGTATTCGTTTAGCTAATAATTACTATGCAACTTGTGAGCTGTGTTCGAATCAAGCAGAGAGTTAAGGAGCCTATTCTCCCCTAATCTATATATAAACTTGAGGATCTTATATAAAACAATTTGCGCTAAAATCCCGCTTTCTGCTTCCTCGCTATCTACGAGTTCGCAAATAGCGTAGCAGCTATAGAATAGCTGCTTGGACTAACCATACTATAGCCGGTTCTGCAACTCATCATGCTAAGTTCCCTGCACTAACAGACAACTCTAAGTAACCGTCTCCTCGGCGGTCGGCGGCCGTTCCGGGTGCTCCGGCAAAAGCCCGAGCGTTCGTAGAAATCGACCCGACGAAGGAGGTAGCTGTATAATAATCCCATCCTTACATACCATCGATAGCCCACCTATGCTCCTATCCATATAATTTTCGTAGTTTTCGGAGCCCAGGAACAGCCCTTTCAACTTCTCCGCCTCCTTAAAGCGCGCGACGAGAACTCCGTAAGCTATATCTTCCTTGTTCGTAAACCATTTAGCAGTATCTTTTAGTCTTTATAGGGTGGCGTTCTAATATAAAAGCACCATATTAAATCCTGCTAAGTATAGACCAGCTACTAATAACCTGTTACATATAAAAGTTAATAAACTATAAATATAAAAACAAAGGTCCTATATAAAAGGCAGAAGGTAAAAAGTAAACAGTAAAAAAAAAAAGGAAAAAAGGGAAGGGAAAAGGAAAGGAGAAGAGGAAGGGAAAAGGAAAGGGAAAAAAGGAAATGGCTTTTTAACGCTGCGGCTTCGGAGCAGTTAACGCCGCGGCGCTAAATAGTGCCCCATAGGAACCCGGCATTTAAGACTTACAACTTAATGATAGCGTTGTTTAGTACTACTATTAAGACTTGTTTGTGCTTTAGAACTATAATAAGGTTTATATTTATGATGGTTAAAAACGCCTCTGCTAAGATAGAAATCGTTGCAGATAGAATTGGAGAGTTGCAGCAGAGCTATTGTAACCAGCCCGTAGCGTTTGTTGGGTATGGCTAGAGCATTGTATTGCCTCCTTGTATGGCAGCGTAGAAGAATCGCAGGCCGCCGTCTACGATGGTGTTTACCTCTGCCTCTATTACTTCCCGGCTGCGCATTTCCGGCTTAGGGGGCTCTATAGTGCTTGGGCTGGACCGATTTGTTAAGGCGGCCAATCCCGTAGAGGCACGCCATAGTCCAGCCGTGCCTTCCTGCGCCGTTATAACTTTGTGGAGGTGAGGGTTAAACGCAAGACCTTCGACGAATTTCTCTTGCTTTCTATTCGTGTCTATAGCTTTTGCGTTCTTTATGGCTTTGTTGTAGATGTTTTATAGCTGTTGGCCAAACTGTAGCTTTATTATCGTACACTTGGGTTTACTTAGCTTATACTATCCAGCCGAGGGTTTAAATGACTTAACTCGCAGGCAGCTTATCGCATCCTTAACTACAGCTGTACAGGGACTAACTTGCTAACTACTGTCCTGACAGCGCTGCTTAAAAAGGTTTACGTTGATATATTCTCGCTTAAAGTGACATGAGACATATACAGCATAGAAAAGCCTCTGTTGTAATGTTGGATCGTCGTCCGCCAGTGCTTTATTCCCTGGTGCTAATTCTAGGATGTATAAAACTCCCATCAGGCCATATAGCTCGGCGCCTAGGCTCGAGTATATTATGGCTTTAGCTGCTGTGGCATTTGCGAGCTTAAACTATTGTTCGTCTTGTATATAACCATCCTGCCGACTATAGCTAATCTCTAGTTCTAGGATTAAAAGTTGCCACTTGATTATCGTAGCAATTCCGTAAAGCCGGTATGTCTTTGGCCTAGAGGCCCTGCGAGCGTAGGTTGTATATGAACATATAATAATTAATTTCGCTAACTATATTATTTTCTTAATTATTAGTTTTAGTTGCGAGTTTTTAGTCTTTAATCTTTAGGGATAAATAGTAAAGAACAGGGGATAAAAATAAATAATATATAGCACTTACGCCTGCATTTTAAGGGGCGAGTCGCAAACTTTTTATTAGCTGCCCTAGCTTTTTAAACAACTAAAAAGTTTACGCTTTAACCTTTAGCGGTAACCGATCATCAACGCTGCTTATTATATATAGCATAACAAAACCGCTGAAAAGTTCCCGTAGCTTGTTATATATTATTAGGACATGTTTATAGTAGCAAGGCCACAGCGTAGGCATCGCCTTTTTGTTAGAATGGCCGCTAAACATTAAACCGTTTTAGTTCCGTAGTAGTATGGCTAAATGGTTAACCGCGAGTATATTTATTTATAATTAATTAATAAAGTTTTTAGTAAAATATATAACAAAATATAACTATTAATAGGTATTTATAACTAAAAAAACTATATTAGTAATAATATAGTCCGTAATAATAAAATTTAAATATAATACCCTTAGGTTAAAAATTATTACTAGACTATATTATATATAGCGGGGCATTATCGGCTTATTAATAAGGTTAGCCTACTAGGGTTGTTGATTTTATAAAAATATTATTATATAGTGTTGGTTTAGTGCTATATTAACTTAATAGCAATATAATTAATATAAATATACTATAAGTAATAAAATAAAAAGGTTTTTAAAACCGCGGCCTTTAAAATTTATAAATAATATTAAAACTACAGCTTTAAAAGTTCCTTTGCTTATTTACTAACCAAGCTTTAATATTAATTATTAAGCGCTTACCTGTTTTTAATAAATCGCGTATAATTTATATAATTAATTTTTATTATTATTATTTATAAAGCGGGAAATATAAGTTATTTGCTATTAAATAGTTTATACTAGGTATTTATTAAATATTTTAATATATTAAAAATACTTTTTTTTTATTTTTTAAAAAACCTTAGTATTAATACTATAATTTATAAATATTTTTTAATTAAAAACATTTTCTTTGCTTAATATTCCTAACAGCCTTTTAAGTATTTATATATATATTAAAAATATATTATTTTAATTTAAAAAATAATTAAAGCTAAACAAGGGCGGTAATATGTTTATTTATTAAAGTGTAAAAAATATTTTATATTATTAAAAAGTATAAAATATATTTAAATTTATTTATATTTAATCGGATATTATATAGTTTAATAAAAACAAGTCCTTGGCAAAGCTATTATTTAAATTAAGATATTTATTACTATATTTATATAAAAGTTATATTATTATTTTTTTAAGTTTATTTTCTTTGTTAAATAATATTATTTAATATTTATTTTTAAAAAAACTTATTAAGTTAACTTTTTTTAATATTATAAATTTTTAAACTTTTTATTAAAAGTTTTATTATTAATATATTTATTATAGTTAAAAAATAATAACTTTAAGCATAATAAATATTTTTTTTAATTTTTTATTAAAATTATATTTAAAAACTTTATAATAATTTATATATTATTTAACAGCTATAAATATATAAATTTAGTTAATAATATTATATAACTAATACTATTTTAAATAAAAATATTTAATATTATTAAAAAAACGTTTAAGGTTAGTCTGTATAATCCGCTTTATTATAACTATTAACTTTATTAATTTATTTAACGTGGACTTTAAATTTATTAAAATAAATAAATTAAAAAATAATATATATATATTTTTTATATTAATAATATATTATAATAAAGCATATTTTTTAAAACTATAAACCTTTTTAAATATTAAAAAAAAAGTTTTTAACGTAGTATTATTAGTTTTAATAAATTTTTTAATAATAAATTTTTATTTTTTAAATAAATAAAACTATTAAGCAGCTATAATAATTAATTAAAACTAATAATTAATATAAAGTTTAAATAAAAAAAGGATTGTTTATACTAAAGTTAAATATATTAATAATATTAAACTAAAATAAATAATATATTATAGTATTATAATAAAATAAGTTCGCGGCTTAGCAATTTTAGTTTATTATTAACGTTATATTATAAATTATAATATTTATTTTTTATATAATAGTTTATATAATTTTTTTTTTATTTTTTTTTAACTCGTGGGGTTAATAGTTTATAAAGCTTGTTTTTATAATAAATAATAATATATTTTTTTTAAAATATTAACCCAGAATATTATATAAACTTTTAAGCTTAATAAAAAGTTATATATTTATACTATTAAAGTTATTTCTGTTAAGCGGGCAAAAGTTTACTTTTAAACTATTATTATTAAAAAGATTAAATATTATTATTAGCGTTTTTTTTATATATATAAATAAGGATTATAAAAAAAAGATTATTTAAAACTATAGTTTAAAAATTAAAAATTTTTTTATATTAATAATTAAAAAGAAATTATATAAAAAAATAAATAAAAAAAAATTATAGTTTATAAGGTTGTTTTAAATAATTATTTTAAGATTTATATAACTTAAATTAATTAAAATAAGCGCTATATTTAAAATTATTAAAATTTTAAAAAATTATATAAAAATAAAACGTTTTTTAAATCGATCGATTTATATAACAGTTCTTTATATAGCTTTTAATTTAATAAATATATTTATTTTTTTTTTTTTTTTTTTTTTTTTCTAACTTTTTATATTTATTATTTTTTTTTTTACTTTCCTCTACCTTTATAGTTTATCGCCGCGCTTTTAAAAAATATTTTATAGTTATATTAATTATATTATATAACTTCTTAACCCTTGTATAATTATTAAATTATTAAATAATACAGTATTTTAAAGCTGTAGCTTTAAATAATCCTTTTTATATTTTTTTTTATACTCCTTTTTATACTTTTTTTTATATTCCTTACTTACCTATTTTAAAATAGCACTAAAAAATAGCAGTAAAGCGAGCTTGTTTAAAACAAGCTTATTAAAGGCTATTAAATTAAACAAAAGTATTACTTTTAAAAAAACAAAATCCAAAAAAATAATTTTAAAAAAGTTAATAAGTAGCCGTAAAAATAAAACCTTAGCTAATACTTTAGCTAGCTCCGGAAATAATAAAAATAAAAATAATAAAAATAATAATATTAAAAACAGTAAAAGTAAAAAAAAACAGGTTGTTAACTTATTCTTTAAAGGAGTATATTATAATAAAAATCTTATTTTAAAATATTTTTATTAAAAAGGTTATAATAATCCCAGCTAGTATAATAAAACTTTAAGTTTGCTAATTAAATATATTATTTTTAAAAAAGGTTATATTATTAAAAACAATAAATAGCTCCGGGTATATAAAAACTACTATAAATAATTAAATAATATTATCCTTAGCCGATTAATTATAACCGGTTCTTTGTTATTTTTTTCAAGCGACTATTAAGCAGCTATAGTTCTAAGCTTTAATAATATTATTAAAAAAAATATTAAAAAGTTCTATATTTTTATTAATAACTATAATAAACTTTATTTCTAACTTTTGCTTTTAATTTTTTTTAATTTAAACTTTTATTTGCTTTTTTTATAATAATAAAATATATAGCAAAACAAGCTATTTAAAGCCGCGGCGCTATACTATTAAATTATTTTATCGCTATAAACCTACGGTTTTAAAAATTACTTTTTTTTTTATTTTATTTTACTACTATAGTAACTATATTTTTTTTATTAATTTATCCCGTATTTTATAGCCCCCTCTGTTTTTAAACCTTTATAGCGAATTTTAATATAGCGAATTAAACTTAATATTAATTTTAATTTTTATTATAATATAAACAACTATAACTTTTTTAAATATGTTTTAAATAGCTAAAATATTAAATATAACAACTAATATAATAATATAATTAAGTTTAAAAATTATATTAACGCCTTGTTATAAGCGATTTATAATAACCTGAAGTATTTTTTTTACTTTAGCTTTATCAGCGCTTGTTTTATTCTTATTAAAAAACACCTTTAGCTTTTTATTAAAAAAAAAAACAAAAATAAAGGTTAATTTATAAAAAAAATCTTTTTAAAAAATATAATAAAATATTTAATTATTGTTTAATATTATATTAAACGCTGAAAGTCTGGCAACTATAATATTATAAACTATAAAAGTTTTAGTGTTAATTTATAAAAAATTAACTTATATTTTATTATTATTTATTATTAGTTTAATAAAAATATTATAAAAGCTGTTGTTTAAAATAAAAAAGTTTGTTTTAAAAATAAGTTTGTTTTAAATATTAAAGTATTTTTTAAATTTTTAAAAAATAATAGCTTTAGTAAAAAAGTTAATTTTATCGAGTAAAAGGTTTATAATTATATAAATAAAAATAAAAAAAACGATTTTTATTATTAATATATTAATACGTTTAAAAAAATACGTATTATATAATATTATAAAACTAAAAATAATAAAATTAGTAAAAAAATATTATATATAAATAAAAAATTATAGCAAAGTTTTTTAAAATTTATAAAATTTTGTATTTATAATATAAAAATACTTTTTTTAAAACTGTAGTTTTAAAAATTATCGGGCCTGCGGCTTTAAAAAGCTTTTTTTTTTTAATATATATATATTAATATTATTTTTCTGCTTTAAATAAAAATAAGCTATAATTTTTTATAGCTTTTAAACTTTATTATAAAATTAAATTAAAAATATATAAATTAGTTAAAAAAAAATTTTATAAATTTTATAAAGTTTATAAATTATATAGAACCTAGGTTTAAAGTTAATAAAATTTATAATATTTAACTAATATTTAATTTTTTATTTTTAAATATTTAAAATATAACTATATTTAGTTTATAAAAGTTTTGTTTAAAGAACTTTAGTAAAAAATACTAAAAAAAGCTAAAAACCGACTTTAATAATATTATAGACGAGTTTTTTGGTAGGAACAACTTTAAAGAAATAGATATAAAGTATGCTGAGCAGATAACCGGAATATTATATTTAGATCCGCGTATTAACCTAGATAATTTTAATAGTAACGCTTGCTTGTACGAGTATTAAATAGTTAGTATATATATTATTATAACTTATATAGCTTTTAATTTGTTAACTTGGAGCTTTATTTAAATACTGCCCTATTAGTAGAAAAATTATAGTATTATTTTTACGCTGTTTTATTAGCTAATATTTACGGGATTAAAAAGACCGCTATATATTTAGTAATAATATTAATAATTATAAAAAGCTAAGTAGTAATTTTATAAAAAAATAAAAATATTAATATTTTAAAGTATAACTAAAAAAAGTTTTTTTTAAATATTATTTTTATTTTTATAATATTAGTTAAACTAATTTTTAATAAATATTAAAAGCTGTTTTGTTATTTTTTAAATTTATATATTTATTATAAAACCTAGGGTAATTATAAAAGTAATTATATTATTTAAAATAAATTTATTTTTTTAGGTTAGCTAGTAATTAAACTTAAAAGTTTTTTTTTTATAAACTTTGTTATAAGTTTTATTTTATATATTGTTTATATAAAAAATTTTTCGAAGCTGTAGCGCGATAATTCTACTTTTTGGCGCCGCAGCTTTAAAATATTTTTTTTTTTCCTCTTTTTTTTTTACTTGTACTATCTAAGCCCTGTTTTTAGTTTTCTTTTTTTTTCGGAGCCGCGGCGTTAAAATATACCTTTTGTTTATTTCTGTTATATTTTAATATATACTAATTTTACTTTTTAATTTACCCGGGTTATTATTATAACTTTATATATTATTTTTAAACGTTATAAAACTTAAGCTATTTTAAAAATACGCTAGGACTTTATATATAATAACCGAGTATTTTTAAGCTATTATATAATAAATAGTTTATTTAGTTTTAATTAAAGAACTAATATTAAAATAAATAATAGTAATAATAAAAAAGAAAATAATTTCGATTTTTTTAATAATAATAAAAAAAACAGTTTAGAAAATAATTAAAATAAAAAAGATAAAAACTTGTGTTAATTTATTATTAAATATATCGAAAATAATAGTTTTATTTTTAAAGGTTAAGTTAATAATAAGGTTTAAGTAGTAAATTCTATATTAAATTTAATTAAAGTATAAAAAGCTCGAAAAGTTAAATAAAAAAAATAAATATATATGTTTTATAAAACTAAAAGCCTGCTTAAGTTTAATATTGTAGTATATAATAAAGCTTATTTTTTTAAAAATTATAAGTTAGCTATATATAAAGCGGTAAAATGTTTAAACCGCTAGTATTTTTTAATAGTTACTGCTATACTAATGTTTAATATAGTCTTAAATATTTTATCGCTCTTGTTATTTATGATGCCTAAGTTAGCCGTTATATATACGCTATCTAACTATTTTTACTATATTATGTATAATATCGGTAAAAAACTCGAACTTGTTGATTTAATAAAAAATCCTCGGGAGAGTTTTTATTTTGTCCGAGGGGGGAAGGGGGAATTATACGAGGTACTAGCTGCTGCTAAGAGAGATAACATTTTGGATTTTGACTAATATTATCTTATGTTGTAAGATTATATTTATAACGTATTAGAGAAAGGGTTGGACATTGGTAAGAAGTATCTGCTTTACGACTATGATGATCCGGATAATCTTGCTAAGTAGGAGTCTTTTGATAAAATGGATCGTAAGTGGTGGTAAATCTAGCTATGTAATGTACGATGGGCGGCGAAGGAGTTCGGCGATAGCTTTAATAGTGCGAGGCTGCTGCTCCGTCCTATATGCGAGTATTTCTGTGTGAAAAAGGGTATGCAGATTCCCCTTATACTGCTAGATGGGTGTATAGTCTGTTCTGGTGACCAGCTGAAAGGAGCTTGTTTTCGAGTTGTTAACTTGTAGTTTAAGCTAGAGGACTAGCTTGCGTATAATGCTGTTTAGAATGTATAGGGGAAAAAATTATATATTATTGACTTTTTAGAAAATAATAAAAAAAAGGATAGAGGCAGGGGTAAAGACCTGGATTATAGGCCGGCTAATAACGTCGGCAAAAACGGCTAACTTTGTATTAATACGAGAGCTGTTAAATATTTAATGTTTCTGGTATAGAACCTTTATAACACTTAACTGTTGGAACCTAGATTTAAAACGGCGGGCTTGGTAAAAGTAACGGAATTTGCCCTATAGAGGTAGAAATGTAAGGCGGACGGTGAACTAGCTGTACTGTTATAAGCGACCGCTGCTAGGAAACAGAAGATAGTAGGTGCTGCGATAGGCGTGGAAGAGGTTTTGTTGCTGATTAAGAAGTATTCTTAGGACGGCGGTGCTAGCTAAGTTTACGAAGTATTAAAGGCCGGACCTGAATACGCGCTTATAAGCAGCTAAAAGCAGTTTATATATTTTTACGCGTATAGATCGCTTATTATTTACGCTATAATTATATAAGTATATAACTAGATAAAATAGCCCCGTGGCAAAAATGGACTGCTTAACCGAGTTGTAATTATGGCTAATAATCCGTAAATTTAATAGTAAATATATAAACTTTTTACCCTATAATATATAGATAATTAGGGAGGTTTCTGGAGCCGCGGCTTTAAATTTACCGCTAACCGCTGGGCTGGTGCGATATAAAGCCGCGGCTTTAAAAACCCCTCTTTTTCGTTAGTACGATAAACTGCTCTTTCCTTTAATCCTGTTTTTTGGAGCCGTAGCTTTAAAAACCCCTTTACTTATACCTATGCTTATACCTATACTTATGTTTTCGCTAACTCTACTGCTAGGGAAACTGCTTTGGTTTTTTAGATGTGGGGCTGGAAGGTAGAGATAATCCGCTCCGACTATACCGTCTAGGAGCGAAATGTTACTATTGATAAGTTTAATAACCCGGATAGCAACGTTGATATTTTATTTACTTCGATGGACCTGTCGGCGTATAGGCTGAACTTTTATAAGTGTTGTTGTAAGGGTATTATCTTTTAGTGGCCGTGGAATGCGAACCACTTTTTCTAGATCCTCGGCCGGCTGCTTAGAATCGGATAGGGCCGTTTTGTCGAGTGGGTTATTTTTTATATGGCAGGAACTATTTACGACAAGATGTAGACAATTGTTTGGTTGAAATATGTTATGTAACTGGCGGTAGAGTTAAAGATTTTTATTTTGTTGACCGGTGTCTGGGGAGAGATAGCCGCCTACGGCAAGATTTAAGAGCTGTTTAACCTGCCTTATAACCGATGGCTGTAGGATAGGACTGCTTTTTAGCTGGACGTCGTGGGCATCGACGGCGTTAAGCGCCGAAACGAGAAGCTGTTGTTATTCTTCGAGCGCGTTGCTTTGTTTTTGAACGATAAAGCTAATACCTTTTTTAGTAACCTGTTCGAGGACCTAAAATTTGCCGAAATCCGCCGATGCGATCGTAACGTTATCGTGGCCGGCGCTTATTTATGGATAAAAGAGAAGGATATTAATAAGAAAGAAATACTGATTATTTATTTCTGGCTCGCGGACAATTACGACGAAGAAAAAATATAGGGGGTTATTAGACAAGATAAGTTGGACTACTTAAGCGAAGCTATTATCGACCAAATAGTAAAAAAGCTAGAGTTTGTCGAGATGGAGATAGAGGTTAACCTAGTAACAGGTATCCGTAAAAAGATAAAGGACCGAGGAGAGGGCGTATATAACAACGTGCAGGTATATATTAACTTTATGCATAACTATACGCTTTACGAGGAAACCCTGAGGAAGCGGCGGCGGGATCTGTTGGAGGAAAAGTGTGACGGAGAAGCCGGCTGATCTTTTAAGCGTTGCCGCATTATTGTGTTAGATTCTGACAGTGGTGATGATGGTAGTGATAGTGATAGTGATTAGTGCTTCCGATGTTGGTGATTGGGAGGTATTGTATAGACGTCTATGTAGATGATGATTAGGTAGAACTAGCAGGCTGGCTATTACGTAGGGTACCTAGGTAGGCTACTCTGGGTTTACGTAGTAATGTAGCCATGATCATATATACGATTAATCATGTTGACAATCAAGGTTTACCATATGTACAAGTGAGAAACACCTTAAACGGTCGACTTAAGCTTCCAACTATGATTTGCTATAGCCGGGCTGGGTTCAGTTCTATAGATTTTTTTACTTGTTAATATTATGATTTAGCCTTTTTCCTCTCTCCTTTTTCCTCTTTCTTTTTTAAGAATTTTTAAATTTTTAATTTTTAGATTTTATTATGTCGCTTAGATTAATCGAATTAAAATGCTTGAAATACTCCTAGGTATATAGTTCTCTCTTGTATAATATAAACTCTTACTCCTTCTTGTCCACGCTACTATATATTTCTATTGCCATACCCCGTTTAAGTTGATGATCTCTTAGTACTGTTGGAGCTGCGGCTTTAAAAACTCCCTTAGCATTTACCTTTAAAGCCTTTTTAAATTTATATTTCTACCTTCTAAGCTGTAGCTTTAAAATCCCTTTTTTATATCTACTAGATATCTCTATTGCTAAACCCGTGACTTTTTATAATGGCCGACCCCCAGGATTCATTTACAGTGAGCCTAGAATGGCGCGAAGGTCATGCGTTATTGTTCTGTAACAAAACGCACTGTAACGATATTATCAGAAACACTATTACATCACTGGAGAAGCACCTGTCCTCTAACCGATGTATGACAAATCCGGACCAGATCCGCAGAACCAAGGAGTGGCTTATCTAGAAAGAGGCTCTCCAACCAGAAGACTTAAGAAACTTTCCAAAGTGGTTGAACGACATCCGCTTCGAAGACCCGGTCGAACTATTGCCTATGCTCTAAACAATTTCTGGTGAATATCTAGGTTGTAGTAAGTGTTTGTATACAGTTAAGGCTTTTAATAAGATAAGGAAGCACTATAAAACCGAACATCCTGGACCCGTCCCCGAAAGGTTCTCTCATCGCAATGTCCAGTTCTTCCAATGTGGCCAACAAATCCGGCTGTTCCAAGTGACCGGGAACAGTGGTACCACGGTCAACTCTGCCGGCACACTATTGACACGTCACCTCCACGACGAGATCCCGACCCTGGCCCTCGTATCTAATGTCGGCATCCAGCAAGAACCCAACAAGTGGTTGGAGCGACTCCAGTTCAACGTATATCTCGAAGGCTTCGACCTGGCGATCATAGTACAACTCCTGAACGCTGACCGCAGCCTATAACTCTCCCAGGCCACATCGCACATGAAGGCAATGGCCTGGCGATCAAGGGAGGTCCTCGCCAAGGCAGCGGTGGACAGCCAGACCCTGCTGCAGCAATTGAACCGCCGCAAGTACTCCGACGCCTCCCACAGCTCCTTTAATTGGGATATAGAGAACGACACCCTGCAGAAGTACCTGAAGACCTGGGAGCACATCCTCACCTACGTGGAACGCCTATACAACTGGGAGTACGACTATACTCCCCCCTGTACCCTGACATCCGACCAGACACAAGCAATGGATAACTTGCTAGGTCTGGACTGGACCCAGGCCACGGACGAGATCAAAGACGCCACCATCTTCGATCTGCTCTGGGCCATCTCTTCTCACGAGATCCGCAGGGACCCTTTCTAGAATGTATTGGTGTCTGCATGTGCGATCTTTGGCGTCGATCCCCGCGACGTCTCCTGGCGGACCGCCACGTCATACGAGTCGAAACACTTCTCGGCAATCTTAAAGATATTCCTCTATTTCCTATACCTCCGGGCCTTGACGGCAATAGATGACCAGCGACAAGGCATAGCACCGAGCTGGACAAGTAAGTCCAACTCCTATCCGACTTGTTACATGATCTATCGAGTGTTCTCGTCCCCTGTTTTATTTTTTCTCATTACAATCACAAAGCTATTGGACGCCGTAGTATCATTTGCAGATGACTTTTTGAACCTGCGGCTCCAACCTGTCGCATATCTCATCGACGCTGCGGCTTCAAAATGTCCCCTCCCCTCTCCACCTTCTCTAAGCTAACAACTATACCAGGGATGGATCAGTTTCTACCAGGCAAAGATTTCAACGATGACCTCGACGCCCTCACCCAAATGATGCAGGGAGTCGTATACGTGGGCAAGGACGAGAGCCACACGACCAGCATCACCTGGGTCATACATGCCCAGATGATCGCCAAGGAATTTCGAAACGGCACCCAGCGACCACCGAGAGTGGAGTGGACGGTCCAGAGTGGTCAGCTGAAACTCGTGGCCGATGGCATAGTCACCTCGGTCTCCTCCGTCAGCAAGCTCATGACCACGGCCATCAACGAGGCCGCGGAGCTCCTCTAATCCCTCCTCCTATAACCCGAGAAGACAAGGACACAGGGCGTCTTCGACGCGATCATCCTAGACATGGCCGACGTCTTCGACGACAAGGCCAACAGCACCCTGGGATACTCGTTCCTACAATATTACGCCAATCACGGGTGGATGCAGCAAGCCCAGCTGCATCTCTTTCGCAAGTTGGACAAGGATACCGTGCTGTAGAAGGAGTGGCGCACGGGTAACAAGATCAACCCCAACCCCTCGAAGAGGTATGACGCCACACGCCGCAAGTTCCTGGAGAAGCTGGCGCTGGCCATCCACCTCACCGCCGGTCAGCCGTCACGCAGGACGGAGCAGCGCCCGTTGCGCTGGCAAAACAGTCAGCAGGGGGGTCTCCGGAATATCATGGTCTGCAATGGCCACGTCTGCGTCAGGTGTATATGGACGAAGCGGCGGTGGACCTCCAGCCAGGAGTACCCCGTGTGGAGGGTCCTGCCACCACTGCTGGGCAAGGTGGTCGTCGCATACTTGTCCACCGTGCTCCCGTTCGCAAAGTGCATACACCGTGCCCGGGGACAGAGGGGGAACCTGTCGTACCATCTGTACTCGCTGGACGTGCTATCCATCAAACCCAGCGACGTAAGGCTGATAGACCTGGATTCGCTACTTTCCAGGCCCATGGTAGACCTGTCGAGTCGGGTATTGGCATAACGGATCACGATTGCCTCGTACCGTCACATTGCCATTGCGTATTGCCGTGAATACATGCAGGGGAAATCAATCGAGGCCGTCTTGGAGATCGAGCAAGACGACGAGGAGGACGATGGCGAGCCGTCCAACGGTGGCAAGAATGCATCAGATGTCACAGATGCACAGGCCTCGCATTCCAGCAGTGTGGCGAGAATGATCTACGCCGTCGAATACGACACGGGTGAACGATTCAACAAGTTCTTCCAGGCGTCCCTCCAATGGCACAAGCTTTTCCGGGTGGATGGGTCTTCCAGGGGCACCAAACGATCACGAGACGACGGCGACGAAGCCGCGGCCTCGGAAAACCCCTCTCTCGACCAGCAAAGCCTCCGCATCAACGACCTACTCAGACTGGCCACCCACGAAACACTGCAGGCAATGTATCATCGAAGTGATATTCAGATGCGCGATCACCAGCACGACCTCTTCAAAGCCATGGACGATGTAGACAAGGTCGTCTACGTGGTCGGCACAGGGGGCGGGAAATCTATCGCATTTGCGCTTCCCGCATATGTACAGCCAGAGGGCTGTAACATCGTCATCCAGCCAACGCGAGCACTGCAGCAAGACACCTTTGCCAGGCTCACGGCCATGAAGATCAACGTGTCTATATGGGAGCCGCACTCGACCAACCCCACCTCCTCCGTCATCCTCGTCACACCAGAGGCAATGGCGAGGAGAGAGTGGAAGGGCTTCGCCCAACGCTAGGGACTCTATGGCCGCATCGACCGCGTCATATTGGACGAGGCACACGAGATACTCCTGTCGAACCAGAGTTGGCGCCCGAAACTCCTAGAACTAAAGGATGACATGGACCAAGTGTCGCCCAGGCAGATATTCCTTACCGGGACACTACCTCCAACGCGGGAAGATGAGTTCAAGTCGAAGCTGCGCCTGATGAACGAGCCGCTGCAGATCATCCGGAACAAATGCACAAGGGACAATCTCAAGTACGACTATATCAACATGGACCCCGACCTGCAATGCCCCGAACTGGTCTATGACATGGCAGAACAAGCGAAGAAGCAGGGTCGTAGGGCAATCATATTCGTCCTCTCAAAGGTAGAATGCGAAGACCTGTCCCACAAGATGAACATCCCCAAGTATTACAGCGGACTTCCACAGGTCGAACTCACGGCCGCGATCGACACATGGAAGGCCGACAAAGGTGCGATAGTGGCCACCACTGCTATGGCGCAAGGGGTGGACCACGATGCCTCGCTCGTCCTCTGTCTCAGGGCATATGATATGATGACGATGTGTCAGCAGTTCGGCCGCGCCGGCCGCGACGGCACCCCGGCTTCCGTCATGCTCATCGCACCTCTGAGCTCGCTCAGGGACGACATCAAGACCTTCGCCACCTCCGTCTGCAAACGATCTGCCGTCTCTACGTATCTGGACGGCGTACCGGAGAGGTGCGGGTTCCATCACAACTTATGTAATGGATGTCTGGGTCTGGAAGTTAAGGTCGACCGCTCGGGGAACCCCGTCCAAGTGGCAAGGGACCAGAATCTCCAACCTCGGCGGTTCATATCCTCTCTTGCATCGGATACCGGGACTACCGCCCCTCCCTTTCCGAGGACCCCTACAAACAGCAAACCGAGTAGACAAGGTTCCCTCTCGAGCACTATAGGATTAGAATAGGAAAATCTTCCCCTAAGCTCCGAGAGAAACCCGACACCTCTGCACCTAACCTATACACCGGCCAGGACAGGCGGCGCCGGCCAATTCGGCCGACGGCCGGGATATTTTGGGGCTGCGGCTTTATACGGAAGCAATGTCGGGGCTGCGGCTTTAATAACTGCCCCGACCCCTCTCCCTCATCCGCGCACTCCAAAAGTTGCCCCAACTCCGAACCGATCCCAACGTCCGTACGGCGGTTAAGCGACACGATAATCGTCCCTCCAGGTGCCAAGCAGTTTATTGCTGGCATAATCGGGTGGCGCCGCGCCGTGTCTATCAGCCAGCCACTCCTTCCACGCACCCTCGGGGAAAGATGTCCTCCCGCCTAAGCCTAAGATAGCGAGGTCACTTAGTGAGGCCGCGCTTAGTGACTTTCCGGATATATATAACATTATCGATGGTTTGGACGACACGTTGAGTAGCCCGCCACGACAAAAGCAGAGCTACCCAAACCGTGGCGGGCACGAAGCACCAGATGAGACGGGCGACCTAAGGCTCTAGCACTTCTCGAAGCTAAGAGATCATCTGGATTTCTTAAACAGTGGTGCCCTGTGCCCGAGGTACATATTTTATAGGATAAGAACAAGGGATTATTATTTGCGATTATGTACGGACGGCTGACATAAAGCGGCCCTTACTAAAGCCATTATAAACAACATTTGTGCTCCGGATTTCGGTCTGTATACAAACTCGGGGTGCTTTACGTGTGGGATGCCAAAGGCCTGGTGCGTAAAGTAGAACGAGGACGGGGTTCCGCAGCTACATATCAAGTGTCAATAGAAGATGTCCTTTTAGGAGATGGTTGCAGTATTCCTGTCGTTTTACCTAAACCTTGTAGACAGAGCTATCATCGATCTTGGCGGACCTGGCCCGCTGTCCAGAGAGAGCGCTCCCGAAAACCCTCTAGGAGCTTCTACAGCCTACGATTCCGTATTTTACTGGTTACGAGATAGCACGACTCTCACGGGACGTGTTCGTATATCAAACATTGTTTTAGTTATTGCATAAGTATATATTTAGGTTTATCAGGGTTTCGGTCAATAAATAACGAGCTTATTAAAGTTTTAGTTGTATATTTAAATGTTTTTGCCTCCTGGATAGTTGGCTTATTATTTGATTTTTTAGGTATTGTTAGTATGAATATTAGCTTAATACGGATAGTATTACCTACAGGTATAAAAGTTGGGGGATGTGAATACAAAGTTGCCATAAGATTAAATAAACTTGACAAACTTTTACTTGTGATAGTATTTATCTTATGATGAGTAATTACTTAATATTGGTTGTGTATTTAAATCTTTAATTTTTTAGGGAACTGTATGAACTTTATATAAAGCTTTGGCTTCTCGCTTACTTAACCTATTTTTGCCCGACGTACTAAGCTATATTAAAGTATAACGTTGAAGTATTATACAATAATAAGTGAGGCGATTTAATATATATAGCTAGGTTTTAGTTAACTTATAGATTTCTTATATGGTTAAATGGGGAGGCTGGTTATATAGCCCTTTAATACCCCAGATAATTTTATATAATATAATTTATTAGCATTAAATATATAAATAGTAAAAGAACTATAACTTGGTTATAAATGGTAGTATAATAAAAGTGATCGCATTAAAACTATTTTTTATAATTTATATGGATTTTTTTTATAACTTAAAGAAGTTTAAAAAAAGGTTTATATTATAAAGAAACTATTCTTTATAAACTATATTAATGCTTTAATAATTTAAAGAAGTTTAAAAGCAGGTTTATATTATAAAGAGAGTATTTTTTAACTATATTAACGCCTTGGTGATTTAAAGAAGTTTAAAAGCAGGTCTATAATTAAACATTACTATAACTAGTTCTAAAACCCCCGAAAAAACTACTTATTCTAGTTATTTTATCAGATAAACGTTTTAAGGGCTAACGTTTCTAAACTTATTATTTGTTTTGCATTAGTGTTCACTTGCCTTTCTAGTCTTTAAAGACCTTGATAATATCTTATATAGTGTAGGTCTAGGTAATTTTGAAAAGTTTAGAGTTGAATTTGGGATAGATAACGTGCATATATTGTCCACTAGGTGTCCAGAATAAATGCGAACGCAAACTATCAGATCCCGCCTCAAGTTTCCGGCGGAAGTCTCGAAGTGTTAGCAATATCTAATCTTTAATCGCCTTGTTCGTATCTTTGCTAGGCTTATTATATTTACTACTACCCCGGCTAAAACCGTAGCTCGCGAACAAGCAAACGTGCTAGATCATCTTTTCCGAGTTTTGGCTTGGACGAATAATTAAATATTTGCCCGAAAGTTGGTTGCTGGGGAAACGGGCACCCTTTTGTTAAAAGGATTTATAAAAGTTCTTGTAGACTTTATGTTCTGCTAGGTATAGGGCTTTTACCGCGCTGGTAAAACCGCGTCCCTAGTCGCCTAGACTGTTAATAGAATAGACGAGTAGGGTAGATAGGGCCAAACTAGTAAGGCTTGGGCTATTCTGAGTGGGAAACTTAAGCTGTTTAAAAAGCGTTAACTGGATGTTAATAATTTCTTTATTAGTTAAAACTATGGGTAGTTTATCGAAACTATTGGATTGCTTATTATTATTCCCGCTGCTGGTGTTATTAGTGGATTCGTTGTTATTATCTCCCTGATTTTGATTAACGTTTTCGTTCTAATCTATGTTTTCGTTCTGATCTATCTCTTTATACTTTTCAAGGGGCTTATCTTTATCCAAGGATTCGGCCTCGTTAAGGTCTTTATCTACTTTACTGTCGTCGCCCTCGTTATCGCTGGGGTCTTTAATGTCGGTGTTAGAGGTGCCAGTTTCCTCATCCTTAGCAATAGTGGTTTCCTCGTCCTTAGCAACAGTAGCTTTTTTTTTAAGAGAAGAATCCGCTTTCTTATGCTTAGCTTTAGCTTTGTCGGCTATTTTATTACTTAACTTGCAAATAATCTTAATTATGGAAGGCATGTTAAATATTATAGTAAGAGTTAAAAGTATAGTTAGGATTAAAAGTGTAGTGAGGTAGGAGACTATTTAAAGCCGCAGCTCCAACTTTAACTGTAGGAAGGTTTTATTAGCTATGCCAAGGGGTAACAGGGATACTAACAAACTTACTAGGGTATTAATATATATAAGTTAAAAGATAAGTGAAAGGGGTAGTTTATAAAGCCGCGGCTTAAAAAAGCCCTATTTTATTACTTTAGTAGTTAGTAATAAAGTGTTGGAGGATACTAACCGTCCTTTACTTGCTAGGCTATATAATGGAAAGGGTTAATATAATTGTTAAAGTAAAGGTTACGATATAAAACAGCGGTGTTAAAAAGCGAAACTTGACGGTCTTAAATAAGGTATAGGGAAAAAGTGACTAGAGGGGCTGTTGTATATTTAGTAACTAAACTTAAATATATAGCGTAAAATATAGTAAACTAAGGAGGGCTTTTTAAAGCCGCGGCCTTGAGATTTTTAGGATATAAACTGTTAAAAAAGTAATAAGGATATAGATAGGAGAGTTTAATAATAAAGCGGGTTGTAAAAACTATAAGAGGTAAATAAGTTGTAGTTTAAATTAATTAACCTAAGCGATAATATTTAGGTATTAAAAGTACTAGTATACGTTTATAGTAAAAGGTAATGGTTGTTAAAATTAAGGGATTTTAATTGGTTTATATTGATTAATGGATTAATATGTTTTATTATATTGTTAAAATTCTTTTATTTTATATAAAATAAGTGTAAGTAAATAATTTATATTATATAAACTATTATTTTAAGCTTTTAAATTTAATAATAGGTATATTATAACGTTTAATATTGTTTAATTATTATAATTATTTACTTTAATAAATAATAATAAAAAAAAAATAATAAAAAAAAAAAGTTTTTTTAGCTTAAACTTTTAACTAAAAAAACTATTAATTATTTAAATAAAAACAATTTTTTTTTTATTTAAAAAACTTTTTATAATTATTAATTTTTATTATATATATATAATTATATTTAATTTTTTAATATAAATAAATAATAATTAATTATTAAATAAATATAAATAAAAAATCTTTTTTTTTAAATATAAATAAATATATAATTATTATTATATATTTTTTATTATTTATTTATTTATAAATATATATAAATTATTTTATTTTATATTTTAAATATATTTAATATATTTATTAAAACTTTAATTTTAAAATAATTAATATAATATATTTATTATAAAGCTTTTTAAAGTTTATTTAAATTAAAAGTTTTTTAAAAGTTTTAATATAATATTATTTATTTTTAATTTAAAATAAAAATTAATAATTATATTATATAATTAAAAAACCTTTTTAAAAATAATATTAATAAAATAAAAGCTAAGTTTAACCTTTATATTTATTAATAATATTAAAAAATATTTATAAAATAAATAAATATAATAAATTAAAACTAATAAACTTTTTAGTTTTAATTATATAAAATATTTAAAACGTTTTTAAATTAAAAAAATAACTTTTTATTATTATTTTTAATAATAATTATATTAATTATTATAAATATATTTAAATAACTTAAAATTAATTAAGTTTAAATTAATATTTAATATAAAGAATAAATTTATTATTAAATTTATATAAAGTAAATTTATATATATAATATAATAATCAATAAATAAACTTAATATAAATAATAAAAGAAATAATTATTAATTAATTAAATATATTATATTAATTATTTTAACTTAATATTTATTTTATAATAAAAGTTTGTTTATATTTTTGTTTAAATAAATATTATAACTGTTTAAATAATAGCTAATATATTTTTATATTTTTATTAATTTTTTATAGCTATTAAAAAAAATTAATAAATTATTTTATTTTAGTTTATTATTTAAATTATAATTATATATTTTAAAAAATAACTAATATATTTTTGTTTTTCTTTTAAACTTTTATTTAAATAAATAATATAAATATTTAAAAAATAATTAATATATTTTAAATTTTATTATTAAATTTTTATAATTATTATAAAAGAATTTAATAAATTATTTTTACTTTATTTATTTATTATTAATATTATTATTTTAATTATTATTTTTTTTAAAAAGAATTTATTTATAAAAATTATAAAATATTTTAAATATTAATTTTTTATTTAATTATTAAAGTGTTATAATTAAATATTATTATTAATATTTAATATAATATATAAAATAATTATTAAATAATAATTATTATATATATTTTATTATTTATATATATTATAAGTTTTATTAATAATATATATAACTTAATATTTAATGTTTATATTTAATTATTTTTATTATTTTATTTTATTAATATTTTTTAATTTTAAATTCTTATAATAATTTAAAATTTTAATTATATTATTTAAATTATATATATTTTATTATTTATATAAAAAACATATAATTAATATATTTTTTTAATATAAACTTTATAAAATATTTATTAATATTTAAATTATATTTTATTTTAATATTATTAATAATAATAAATTAAACTTATAATTATAACTAATATTTTTAATAATAATTAATTAATATATATTTATAAATATAATATATATATTTATATTATAGTTAATATTATAGTTTTCTTATATATATATTAAATATTAAATTATTTAAATAGTTTATAATTAAAAATTAAACTTTATAAAGTTATTTCCTTTTAGCTTATAATTAATATATAAATTTAATATTTATTATATTAAACTATAAATAAAGTTTTATAATAATTATAACTTTTTTTAAACTTTATTAATAACTTTTTTATTAAATTCTTTTTTTATAATTTTTAAATAATATAATAAAATATTTAAAATTAATTTATTTATATATTTTTATATTATATAATTTATAAACAAGTTATATATATAAATAAATCGCGTATTTTTTACTACTTTATTAAGTTTAATTATTAATAACTTTATAATTAAAATAGTTATTATTAAAAATTAATTAAATTTTAATTTATTATTTATTTTTATTTTTTTATTATAAGTTTTTATATTATAACTAGTTTTATTATATTGTTTATAACGTTATTAGCGTAGTATACTTGCTTTACTATTATTATAATTTTTTAATATTTATAACTATATTAAATTCTACGTATTTTTTTAAATAATTAAATTAGTTGTATTTTTTATAATAAGGGTTAGGGTTAGGGTTAGGGTTAGGGTTAGGGTTAGGGTTAGGGTTAGGGTTAGGGTTAGGGTTAGGGTTAGGGTTAGGGTTAGGGTTAGGGT
>MU619877.1:0-59424 GCA_025201785.1 Xylaria longipes
AGTTTTATATTTATATATTAATTATTTTAAACTTGTTTAGTTTTATATTTGTTTTAATTTTAAGTATTTTTATATAAACTTAAATTTATTAAGTTTAAATTAATAATTAATATAAAAAATAAACTATTTATTAAATCCGTATAAAAAAAATCTATATAAATAATATAATAATTAATAAATAAATCTAATATAAATAATAATAATAATAATTATTAGCTGGTTAAACGGATTATATTAATTATTTAGGTTTAATTTTTATTTTTTAATAAAAATCTGCTTATATTTTTTTTAAGCAAATAGCGCGGCTGTTTAAAAAATAGCTAGTATATTTCTGTCTTTTTTATTAAGCTTTTACAGCTGTTTAAAAAAAAAAAGCTAACAAATTATTTGTATTTTACGTAGTTATTGTTTTAGTTATTGTTTTAGTTATTGTTTTAGTTATTGTTTTAGTTATTGTTTTAGTTATTAATTATAATATTATATATATTTAATAGGTAGTAAATAGTAATTAGTAGGTAATAAGTAGTAATAAAAAAAAGGGTTCTATTAAATAAAAGGTCTTAAAAACTTAAGCTTTTTTGCCTTTAGGTTAAAAGGGCCTCTAGTATATTAAGTATTAAAAAGCTATTTAAAAAAAACAAAACTATAGTATTTAGCGGATAATTAATATATATTAGCAGTAAAGTTAGTATTAAAAAAGATTTTATAGCTTTTAAGCAATATATTTAAAATTTAAATAAACTAAAATATTATTAATATATTAGAAAAAAACTAAATAAAAATACTATTAGTAAATAATTAATAAAAGATTAAGCTAAATAACCGATTATATTTATTAAATATTTACGATTAAAAAATATTAAATAAAGTTTTTAATAAATTATATAAATAAAAATATATAAAATAAGTTAATTAATTATTATTATTCGCATATTTAACGTTTATAATTTAGCTGTAGCGTAAAAACAAACCTTATTTTAAACTAGTAGTTAATTTATAGTTTTTTAACAAAATTGCTATATTTAATAATTATTTATTACTTTTTTAAGTTAAAGTTATTTTGTTTATTTAGGGAAAAAAATATATTATTATAGTTAACGTTATTAAGTTTTATTATTAGTTTAAAGTATACTTTAACTATAAAAATTATTTTATAATAATAAGCTTATACGGTATAAAGCGGTTAATAATAATGTTAATAAGTTTTTATAATTTAATAGTATATATTTAGTATTTTATAAATAGGTTATTTTATATATATAAGTATTTTTATTATTGTTTTATTAATAATATAGTTATTTTTTTAAATATAAAAGTGGATTATTTTTTTTATTTGTGTACGATTTTTAAGTTATTTTAAAGCAAGCGTATTTGTTTATTAGCAAAAAAGTTTTTTATTATATATTTTTCTGTTAAGCTGCTAAAGTTCCGAGTAAATATTTTTAAAATATTTATTATTAAAAAATACTTTATAGCTTTTTATAATTTAAAGTTTTTTAATTAGCTTAAAGCGTTAGAATAGTATTTAAAAAATAGCGTATTTTTAAGGACTTTGTTTTTATATTATGTTAAATGTTTAAAGTTTTTATAAAAGCGTAAAAATAACTTTTTAAATAAAAAGTATAAAATAAAGCGGATAATAAATAATAACTTAAATAAACGTATAATATATTATTATTTTATTATTTTTAAGCTTATAAAAACTAAAAAAGCGTTTTTTAAAGCTGTATAAGTGTCACAGCCCAGGCGCTGTGTGTGGCTAGTGTGGCTAGGCTAGGGTGGCTGGTGGTCCATGCGGGGGCTACGGTATTCACTGGCTAGTATTCACTGGGCAACTACTGCTGTAGTGAATACCTTCGCGGGCTATATATCTAGGTGTAGATTCCTGTACCTATTACGCTTCTTTTTCCTTTCTTCCTTATGTAAAATATTAGCTCCCAATAATAGGTAAATTAGGTGTCTGAACCTGCTGCCTTTATTGCATCCATCACAATAAGCTTTAATTTATATATATATTATATTATATTATTATAATCCTGCGAAAATATTTTTTATATAAGTTAACAGCTTTTTAAAAAAAGGTTTTAATATTATATTATTTTATTTTAAAAATAAATATAAATAAAAACTTAGTATTATAATTTTAAATATATAAATATTATTTATTATATTTTTAAATTATTATATTTTTTAGCTGGAGTTATAGTATAGTTTTTCCGAGTTAAAAATAGTTTATATAGTTTAAGTATATAAAAGGTTAAAAACTACTATAAAAGTTTTTTAGGATTTTATAATAGTATTAATTAATTATTTATTTATAAAAAATATATTAAATTAAACTAATTTAAATACTGGGTTAATAAATTATATTAATAAATAATTAATAAATATTTTAATTTATTTATTATAATATAAGTTATAAATATATTATTTACTAAACTGTTTTAATTTTATATTAAATGTTTTTAGCTGTTTAAAAAATATTATAAACTTTATTAATAAAAACGGTAAAATTAAGTAATTAAAAAAAAAACTAGTTTTAAATTATTTATAAATTATTATTTTTAAAACGATTATAAATAATAATATAAAAACTAAAATTATTATTAATTATAATAAAAATTTTAAATATTATAAAATTATAAATATAATATAAGATAATAATAAAAATATTAATAATTTTTTTTAGCTTAGTTATTTATTTATAATTATAAATAAGTTATTATATAATATTAATAAATAAAGGCGATATAAATTATATATTTTTAAAAAATAAGTTAATAAGTTTATAAATATAGCTTATAATAATAAATATTATTTTAATAAGGAACGTATAATATAAAATTTAAAAGTATATATTATAAAATTTAAAATAAAAAAAGTAAAAAAATATATAGCTTTTTATAATAAATATAAAATATATACTATAAGTAAAAAAAAGCTATATAGCGATTATTAGCTAATTTAACCGGAAAATATTTAATTTATAAAAATTATTATTATAGATTTTATTATAAAATTATTAAAAATATTTATAAACGTTATTTTATAGTAGTTAAACAAATATTTTTAATATAATATTTTATTAATTATAATATATATTATTTTAAAATATATTTTATTAATCTTAAGCTATAAAACTTATATAGCTAAGAATTAAGCGGAAGTTTTAAATAAGTTGTTGTTGTTAGTTAATTAAAAAGTATTTAGCGGTATTATTTTTAATTATAATTAAAAGTTTATATTTAAGTTTTAAATAGGTTTATAAAAATATTTTAAAGTTAGGCTGCTAATAATAACTGTTTATTATTTTTAAAAAAATAAATTATTTAAATATAAAAACTAGATTATAAAGATTATAATTTAGTATTATATTTTTATATATTTTAATTATAACTAAGTAAATATATTTTTAATATTATAGTAAAATTTAAATAGTATATATTTAGCTTTAATTAAGTTATTTATTTATAAATAGTTTTTTAGTTTTTAATTACCTGGTTTTAATAATATATTAACGTATATAAATAAGATAAACGTAGTAATAGTTAATATTTATTTTTTTTTAAATTATATATATAAAAATATTAAGCTAGCTATAAATTTTATAGCTGCTTGAGTTAAATAATATTATAATAATAAATATAAGCTTATAAAGTTTAATATTAAAAATAAAGTTTATTTAAAGTTATATAGTAGATATTATTTACTAGGAAATTTATTTAAAAAGTAGTTATAACAGCGAGCTAGACCTTAAAAAATTAAATAAAGGGTTAAGCGATTAGTTTATAAATTAAATTTATTTAAAATATTTAATATTTATTTAATAATATTAATAATTTATTTATTACCCGGTTAGTAAAATAAAGACTTTTTTTATTAGTAAGTGTTAATTTTTGGTTTAATTTAAAACAACTAAAACCCCGACGAAAAAAAGGAGTTTTTTAAAATAAAAATTATTTTTAAGTATTATATAAATTAATTTAAAACAAGGTTTAATTATTTAATTAAATAAAAAAGCTACGGATATAAGAATAACTAGTAAAAATTAAAATAATAACTACGCAACTTTAAAGATTTAGTAAAAAAATACTAGTTTAAAAAAAGAGGTTAAGCTTAGTTGCCCGAGAAAAAAAAAAAAAAAGCAAAAGTTTTAGCGCTGGTTAAACGTTTTAAAAGTTATTTTTATAAAAGCGTTAAGTTTAAGTAGTTAATTTACTGCTTATATATATATTAGTTTATATTATTAAAGTTAATAATATTTTTTCGTGCTTTAATATTTAATATAAAAAGTTAAAGGGTAGCTTTTTAAAAAAAGGGTATACCCGGCTATAGCTACTATATAGCTAGTATAGCTTAGTTTATAAATTAAATAGCTTTTAGGATTAAGGCTAAAGCTAGCGCCTGCGGCGCTGCCAGCTTTAAATTTTTTTTTTTAATTTATATTATATTATTTAAACTTAATATTACCTTACTACTTTTAATAATCTTTATTAATTTTTTTAAACTATTTTTTATTTTTAATATAAATAATTATTTTAATATTTTTATTAATAAAAAATAATAATAATAATATAATTTTAATATATTTATATAAATAAATAAATAAAATATAATTTTTTTTAAATATTTTTTTAAATATAATATTAAAATAATAATAAATAATATATTAAAATAATTATAGTAAAATAATACTAGCTAAATATTTTAATTATAATATTTTTATTATTTTTATTATTTAATATTATTTTTAATAGTTTTAATTTAATAAAAATAATAATAATTATTAAAAATAAAATAAATAAATTAAATTTATATAAATAAATTTTTAAAAATAATAATTATAAGTTTTTAAGCTTATAATTTATTAAATTATAAATATTAAATTAATAAACTATATATTATATTATTTAAAAAACTAAATTTAAGATAGTATAATGCGGTAGTACTTTTATTTATATAAAAGATATGTATAGGGCGAAGTACTTAGCCACTAGATTTACCAGCCTCCCTGATTTCAACAGGCTTTTAGACTTTGAGCTTTGGGCTTAAACTGCTAACACTAGCTATAGCTAGCTACAATTTTTAATAAAGTCCACATATTCCTAAATAGAGCGTAGATAAAGGTTACGTCGTAATAAACAATATCACGTGGCTGATCCAAAACACTGATCTATTATTCTCCTTTGATCAATCTTATTTCAGCCATGACCCGCTTGATTTGTTTTTCTTAGCAACGTCTTCAAATCCAAATTTGAGGATCTCACAAACGTTTCGAACAACATGGCTAATTTCTCAAAATCTTCGGAAGACTTCGTTACAGCTGCTCAGAATGTCTTGGCTAGCCATGATGAGACTGCTCGTAAGCAGATGCTAAATACTGCCATGAAGGTGATGGCTATGCTCGAGGCACCGTTGGACACGGTCTGGCGAACGATAATGTCAGTAAGTTACCACGAGCAAAATCAAAAGCTACCTAGTTTTGGCAGTATTTAAACAAGAGTGACAGCCATATGCCCCCGCGGCGCTAATGACCCTGATCAAAGCCGGCGTCATTCAGGAAATTGCCAAATCAGACTCCGCCACATCGGCTGACCAACTTGCCAGTGCGTCAGGGGCAGACAAGTTACTGATCGGTATGAAGACATCCCATCAATCACCTACAACACGTTAACCGCCAAATAGTACGCCTCTTGCGACCACTCAATGCACTAGGTTTTGTGAAGGAAACGAAGCAGGAGGAGTACGCCCCAACTCCTATCACGAAGATATTGGTGGATCGTGCTCTGCTAGGGGGATAGCAGTTCATGTAATTTTCTCTTCCACGTCGATATTACTATACTAACTGTCATGAGGTTCTCTGCCGCGACACGGTCCCTTGCCAACTTACCTTTTCACCTTGAAAAGACACATTTCAAGAATGTAGAACGAGCACCCGGCCCCTTCCAAGACGCGCACAACACGCAGGACAATATGTTCCTATGGCTTATTAAGGACCCTCCAATGATGGGCAACTTTAATGCCTTTGTGACAGGCCAACGAGCTGACCGCAAGCAGTGGTTTGATTTCTTTGATATTGATGCTATCCTGCTCAACGGCGCCAACACAGACTCCGATGCCACACTGCTTATCGATATTGGCGGCGGTGAGGGTGTAGATATTGCAGAATTTCATAGACGCTACCCTGATGCGCCCGGAAAGCTCATCCTTTAGGATCTACCTCCGGCCATTGACGCTATCTAGGACCTTATATCCAAGATTGAGCGTCAGAAGTATGACTTCTTTCAGGGCCAACCAGTTAACGGCAATTGAAACGACCTTACTTCGGTTTATAACTGAGAAATAGGCTGACTCTAGAATAACAGGCGCTAGGTGCTACTATTTTTGTTCCATCTTCCATGACTGGCCCGACGCGGATTGCATTAGAATCTTGAAGAATAAAGCAATGGCTATGACACCAGGATATTCGAAGCTGCTCATGTCTGAGTTCGTACTTCCCGCTAGCAACACTCCACTTTATCCTGCGCTTCTGGACGTCAACATGATGGGTCAGTCCGAATTCAATACAAGGCTTTCTAAGAAGTTTCTATGTTCTGTAGTGCCATTTACTGATATCTGCCCACCACAGCTGTACTCAACGGAATGGAAAGGACCGAGGCACAGTTCAGTGCGCTACTAGATGCTGCGGGGCTCAAAGTTGTCAAGTTCTGGTCCATTGCCCCTGAGGTAGAAGGACTGGTAGAGGCTGTCTTGAAGGACTAAATCTCTCTACGTATCAGCGACAAAGGAAGTTTGGGTTAAGGCTATGAAATATTACAGTTGGAATATTTTCATTATGCTATATAGGCTGTATTCCAAACACGTCTCTCATTTGGAAGTTGTAACTGGTTTGTATGGCTCGATTATACCGGAATTCATGTTGATTCCCAGACTGCCCAGTGCCATAAACGGGACTTCACATCGATATCTGGTCTCCAGAGCACCCCAGCTTCCTAGTCAAAGTGTTACTTTACCAGTGAAACTCTCGGGGTGTTGAATTCCTAAGAAATAGTAAATAGAATCCTACATTATGTTCCCATACACCCCATAAGTCCCGCACTGTTGTTTTGCTCACTAAGTAGCGCGAGGATCGCCAAAAATTAGTACTAGGCTGAGCCTCGGGGGGGAATGTCCCTAAGGACTTCACCGGGATTCATTCGGATATGGTCTCATACATTACGCATATCTTCTTAAAGTTTACAAGCAGGGTGTAGAGGAATGAAATCCCTGTAGCGATTAGGACTGCAGTTAGGACTGGACTGTAGTTCGGACGGGATTGTAGTTGGGACTGCAGTTAAGATTGCAGTTCAAGAATCCGATTTTCGCAAAAAAATAAGTTTGTCGGTTAATGTGGTAATGGCCCTTTATACGCTCAGGGATGCGTGGCTCGACGCCTAACACGAATAGTTATATGGCGCGGCCAATCATTTGTGAACAATTGCTGCAGGTCAGCAGCCGCGTCAGCCCATGCAGGAGCGACAGATGGCTTGAAAGACAAATCGTTCGCAGAAGCGAGCGGACCCCAACAAATTATGCTCCGAAATGAATGTCCCTACTATAGTGTAAGTATAGAGCTGCCTAACACATACGATTGTTGTTTCTCGCATCTAGCTAGGCATTGGTACGAATGTCAACCATGAGGAGAGATTGAACTAGCTACAGGGCAATACCACATAATCTCTAACAGCAACAATAACGCTGAGCTGTAAATAGTCCTTATCCACTTGCCAATGGAACCTTTCAATATTCGTACAAAGTACTCGGCTGCAATAGGTGATATTGACAGCATATGGTTAATGATGACGAGGTAAGTACCTGCGTAGCAGATCGTTTATATCTAATCTCGGTGGCACGAGCTCCAGGGCGAAGCGTTGCACGATTTAGTTAAGTAGACGTTGATGCCCTCGGTGAATACGCTTAGTTGACCACGAAATTTGGAGTTCAGCAGTAACTTTCCCTAACCCCATATTAGATTACCACAAAATCCTAATTCGTTTCTCCCGTAGGTGGAATGGATGAGTCTGTAGCTCATCTTCCCCTGGATGTGAATCGGGGAGTGGATCTTTGGAGAGGTCGGTTCTTCGCTACTAGCCATGCGTATGTACACGCGGGCGGTCATCATCGAAAAAGTAGGCTAAGACGATTGGACTATGGTTCTTGCGGTTGTGAGTTCGAGACAACCTCTATGTAATACGTTATTTCTAACACCGTAATAGATTTTAGCTCTTATCACCCGGGGTTATTGTAACACTTATGGTACACGTAGACACACAGTCTACCTTAGTGAGTATGAAAGAGTCAACGCAGTTTATATGATATGGCTTTCGGTTCCATTCTCACCAGGCAGCGCTGCTGTTGGTAAGGTCTCGATAGCACTACTCCTAATGCGACTCATGAACCACAACCGCAGACAGGAAGTATTCCCTTGCTGTTTGATATTCTTTCTAATAATTGTCAACTTGGTTCTTATCGTTGTTCCCTTTGCTCAATGTACGCCAGTTACATTCCTATGGAACCGTGTCGGGTCCAATTCACGTGGAACATGCTGGCCTCCAACAATCCAACAGAACTACGGCTACTTCCAGGGAGCCTTCTCCGCATGGAGCGGCCTGGTTCTTGCTCTATTCCCCATCCCGATCATTAGACAGCTCAACATGTCGCTTAGGACCAAGCTTGGTATTTGTCCTTAATGTCCTTAGGTATTATGTACGTTTGATGTCCCAGGCTGCAGAACTCAAGCAACTAACATGTTAGTGCTACTTCCGCTGCGGCCGTGAAGGCAGTTGAGCTGCGCAACCTGGTAACTCCAGACTTCACATGGGATGTGGTTCCATTAGTTTACTGGTTCCTGGCAGAGAATTAGATCATCATCATCTGCGCATGCATAGCAACTATTAAACCTCTTGTCCTAATGAGCGTTTTCATCCAGCGTCTAGTTCTACACATTACGCGCTAGAGCGGGGCCACTACAACTACTACCGACCGAAACTCTGGCAACTATTACAATCTTGATTACTCGGGACAGCAAAATCCATAGAGATTCGAATCCTCTCGTTAGCTTATAAATTAAAGACCGAAAAGGACCAACTAGAGATTCCTTCAATCTACCCGTTCATGGACAAGGCATTAATTATCCCATTCGAGAAAACTACAGCTCTGGTTTAAGAGGATCGGGGGTGGTAAGATTGTTATGGAATGAAGCATGGATTATCCTTGCAATGATTCTTAACATCTTCAACAGTAGGACCGTTCTATATGGGCTTCGCCGATTTGTTCTCTTTCTGGACTTTAGTTACTCATCAAGAAGCTTCAGGTTTTACAGTTGCCTAGGTTTAATACAATAACTTGAAGGTCAGCTATTTTGCTTGGCTGACAACAACATATCCAGATACATTATGAAATACTTTACACATTCAGCCATAACCGTTTTAAGCGGTGCAGTTGCAAAATTCTATATCCGGCTGTTAGCGGTATAAAATGAAAGCTCACGAGAGCGTTTTTGGGGACGTGATACAGACTCGAAGCCGCAACACGCCCCGGGAGAACACAATACCACCCAGGGGTGGGATTGAGCTCAACCGTATCCGTTCACCTGCTACTATGTCTGTCATTTATAGACCGCCATTCCCCTTAACCACAGTATAGCCGATAACGCTCATCACTCGGCGTTCAAGCCATGAAAGGAGATAGGAAGAACTTGCCTACTAATTACTTTCAACTTGCAATTACTCGATAGGTATTTACACATATGCTTTCCCGAAATACGTCGCCGAAACAACCGGGCACTAGAAAACAGGAGGCCAACAAAGTGCCGCCAATTTCATTTCTTCCTGCAATTTATATAAGGATTCTTCGCGCTGGGTATCACAACATAAAAGCCGACGGGTAGGACGAGTAGTACCTATTTCCGGGGTTCTCCCCATTTAAGTAACAGGCAGCCACGTGAGGTTCGCGTGACCCCGGTGATTTGTCAACTACCAATAGCGGTCATAAGATCTAGCCAATAATTATGTTTTGAACGACATATCTTCATAACAATCTGCTCCAGAACCAAATCACGCCTACGTCATCGGGGCTTACCTCAGGTCAAGCCCCACGACAATATACTGAGCTCTACTTACATGGTGACTCTTACTGAGTCTTATAGAGTCCGGATAATTTCAAACTCCAGTTGGCCAAAGAGAGAAAATTATTCCATAACAAATCTACCTCGTACCACTCGACTGCTGCAGAGACCATCCTGTTCTGCAGAATAAAGTTACTCAACTCCATCCCTATTACCTCCCATCACGCCAATAATAGCGTCAGGCACTCACTCATCCATTTATACGACCCCCATCAACAGAGCTACCAGAGAAGCTCAAATAAACTGATAGCAACATCGTATTTGGGTTAAACGAGCTGTATTTGGAGCCCAAGCTCACTTGCCGCTTTGTAGCAAGCCATCGATGTTGCCTTTCCGTTACCCGACATCGATTCTTCCAGTCTCATATTAAATCGCAGCCCAAAAACCGCACTGCTAGGAAACGAGAGATCTTGTAAGACACCCAAGATATTTATTAGTCAAAAGGTCATATGCATAATAACAGATCCCCAATAATTAGCATCCAGAACAGTCCACGTAACTACGCCCTTTAGATCCATAAAGGGGCTCGTCTCTTCTCCGTGTATCGCTCATCGACTAAACTACGTGAATCCCAACAACTCAACATCGAAATGCGCAACGTACCGTGGAATGACGATCAGTTTGGATGTCCATTTAGCCATTGCTACTGGTACTGTTGTCAAATTACATGCGGAGAGTTAAACCATCTCGGCACCTGCCAGTCTTGCCGCCACGACCAATGTCCAGACTGCTGCAAGATAGGCATGGTGATTGGTACGGTGAATGGTACACCAGACGTGAAGAATGAACGAAAGAGACGAAACGATGAGGATTCTGCTGGTCATCAGGACAAGAGGCACAAATGCGTCGCTGAGGAGAAAAGGCTACAATCCGTGAAACTAAATCATCATGACTGCTAATTCGGAAGCTTAATGCCAGGTGCTTAACGCTTGAAAGAATTGAAAACATAAATTAAGTTCGCGTGTCTTCTGCCGCGTAAAAAAGATCCATATTTTCCATTCTCATGAGGTAATTAACATTTGTTTCTAGTAACAGAATTCCATACCAATGGAGAAGGTCGGGCCAAAGGTATAGCATCAACCTTTCAATTGCACACAAACAGCAACCAAGCCATACATACGGGGTAGATAGATTGGATACTACTATTCTTATTTAGATATATGTCAAGTTCGTAAGATCGTTTCGCAATTCGTCCTCCCCCCCTACACATTCCCAGAAGCCCCTATTCAAATTTCCATTGAAGAGTTAGTTAAATGATCTCTTTCGGAGCAACCTTTTCATCAGAAACAGAGTCATGGTGGATCTCGTTCTCAACTGCTTTCGCCGTCTTTCGCGCGCGCTCGTCGTCCTCGAACACTGCAGTGATACATCAGCATCAGAATCAAGTAGTATCGCTTTGTGCTTCCAAAACTTACGGAACGCGAGCTCTTCAAGGGTCCGGCCGGATGTCTCGGGCCAGAGGAAGTAGATGAAGATGCCCTCGATGAGGATCCAAACAGAGTATACGATCAGGAACTTCCAGCCGATGCCATTTACGGGATCCAAGCCGACGGGGTTCACGTTCGTGCCGAAGAACTGATTCGGGGTCAGCAATGCGTGAGTTTCCCGCAGACGTCAGCCCCGACTTACCTGGGCAGCCTTGCCGAAGAACTGGAAGACAGTGATACCGCGTGCTCTCATGGCGTAAGGGAAGAGTTCGACCAAATACGCTGTGAGAGGAAGTTAGCACGGCGATGCGATCCATTAGCATTGTCCCGCTTACTGTATGTCAATGCGTTGAAGCCGATGTTATACCCGGGTTGGTAGAAGTAGATCCAGAACAGAGTGAGCTTCGCCGCAGCATTGTTGTGCTTCTCGATAGCCACGGCCGCGGAGGCGGTCCAGCCGACATACGCCGTCAGAATCCAGGATATGGCAAATAGATACATAGTCCGGCGTCTGAACCGCATCACGATCAGTGCCGTGGCCACGGCACATACGAGACCCCAGACTTGGTTACCGATGTTGTATTTCGCGGCGAACTGGGGGTCCGTGAAGCCGACGAGCTTGAGGATGTCGCCCAGGTAGTACGAGATCACCACGTTGCCGGAAAGCTGCGTCATGATGCCGACGAGAGAGCCGATGAGGAGACGACGTCGGTTGCCGGGGGTGCTGAACATATCCATCCACGATTGCTTCGAGTGCTCAAGCTCGATGGCGATTGTGGTTTTGATCTCCGCCATCTCGGCCTTGGCGAATTCGGAGTTCTCGTCCCCTTCAGCATGGTATTTGACGATTATCTTGAAGGCCTCTTCGTGCCTGTCTTTGCTAATGAGAAATCTGGGACTCTCCGGGATGAAGCTAAACGGGCGGTTAATGTCTGCGCGGCATTTCTGATGAGATGACAAACTTACAAGATAAAGATAACTTGTAATAATGATGGAGATAGTTGTAGGAGCGATGGGACTCTGTGTAAGGTAAGTATGGCCCGAGTGATACTAGTAGATAGTGACACCACTTTACCTCCAGGACCTGCAGTATAGCGCGTTAGCTTCCGTTTTTACCTACCAAACAATCGATTTGACATACCAATCTGACGGGATCAACTGTGTCCCATACGATACGCCAGAAGCGACGATCGCGCCGACGAAGTAAGCGGCATTGAATAACGATGTCAAGACGGCGCGCTCTTTCGGGTATGCGAGTTCTCCGATAAGACTAGAGCCGGCCACGATAGCATAGGGAAGCCCAAACCCAATAATCAGCCGAGCAACGATATACATAGGTCCTAATTGCGTGTCAGTAAGGCGGGACGAGGCTATGCATGCATATCGACCGAGACCGGCTCACCATTTACTGCAAAACCTTGAATGATTGACCCGACGATCATGATCAGACTTCCCGTCATGACGCACCATCTCCGGCCCAGGTTATCGTTGACGAGGGGAATAAGGGGGAGTCCGATGACCGCACCGAGGGGGAGCGCCGACGCCAGAATACCCTTGTAGCCGCCCGTGGGATTTCCAAAGTCTTGTCAATTCCAAGTCAACAACTCGGGCGCTAATCAGCTCGTCGACATCAGGGACGACTTACAGTCCGTCCAGGCAGGCACCAGCTGGACTGTATTTATGATCTGCGAGTCGAATCCCGAAGTCATCTCGATGCCCATGAGGCAGGGGAACAGCATGAAGTAGAGGTAGCGCAGGTTTCGCTTGCGGTACCAGGGGACCGGGTCCTCCACCGCCATGCGGTGGACGCGGTTGTCCGTCTGAACAGTGACGCCGACCATCTTGCCAGAGCCGTGATGATGCCTCTAGAAACAGTGCTGAATAGAAGCAGGAGTCCAGCGAGCTCAAAGCGAAGCCCGCTGGGCGCGCTTTCGCTCATATACATGGACTGTCCGAGTCCGGCACGGTTGTAATTCGGAGGCTCTCGGCGGGTAATCAGATAATAAAGAGCACATGTTGGGCCGTGAACAAATGATGTTTGTTGTTGGGTTCCCGCTTAATGTCTAGATGTATGTAGTTCGATTTAGCCGGAGCGCCTGATCCGGACCGCTTTTGAAGCTAGGGATAAAAGGTAGTATTTGATCCTGCTGAGAGAAAGTTCTCTTATTATTGGAGGGACAATTCCGCCATACAGGCTCCAGCTCATGGGGGAAATCTAACTCCCCGTCGTAAGATGTGTTGCGCCGCTGAATAACGAAACAGCACTCTCCGCATTCTTGCCTGCGCTTTGGATACAAGCAGCTGCGCGGTACAATCCTCTGATCGTTAGTGTTACGTTAAGATCGTAGAAACAAACAAACCCGCTCCAACACTGTTAATAATAGATTTGAAAGCAGTGCATTGGCACCTCTATCGCTAATACACCTGTTAGTCAGGAACGACCTCACTCAAGCGCACTACGTCCCTCATACGAGCACTTGGTCGACTGTTATGCGGGGTATTTCGCAATAATGTCCCCAGATGTTCTTATATTGAGATCCCCTACAATTAAATTTTGCGGATATGATCAATCTAGTTCCAGACCGACGGATCGGCCGCGCATATAAGTTCGGCGAGACTCTTGCCATGTTGCATACAAATGTTGAAGTGTTGGTATGGAAGCCTCCGGGACAGGAGGGTCTGGCATCCGGAATTGGAGTCTCCTATACCACATTGCCCCACAGGGTGGTGAACCCCCACGTGGCCCATGGCTTAAGGTGGCTAGACCAATCTGTCATGGTACGTACCGGAGGAAGTATACAGAATACCTTCCTTTCCTTCTCCATCTGGAATGCAACCCATTTTCCCACTGTTCGCACAAACAATAGGTACACCCGCACCTACACTCACAGCGTAGACTCCTCTTAGCCAGAACATCCCATCCTGGAGATCAGTGACCGAAAGCCCACAAAAATGGATCCTTCCCACAAGCTCACAACACAGGTCTGTCGGCGCGAACTCGCTGCTGATTTTGACGATGACATGGTCCAAGATGCCATGGCAATTATCTTGTTCCCAACTCGACATACTGCTGGAGTCTTCTCGCGCCCTCTTTGCCATCACTATAGGTCGTGGGAAGCCCAGACACTCCCCAATCCTCTCAGGAGACCCGATGACGAATGCGACGACACACCTTCCGACCATCTTGTCCGGCTCTACAGATTGCACAGCCGATTACTATTGTTCATCGAGGACTACCTTACCAAAGCGACCGCCACAGACCCTTCCCGTGAGTACTTCGGTCTTTCGCCCTTGTCGCTTTATAGCCAATATTTGACATACATGGGCCACCCGTTAAGCCCTCGGTTCAGCGCGGCGAACCTCACTGGCCCGGAACGACAGCGACTCTTCAGGGCATTTTTACGCTACGAACTCCTATGCAAAATGTACTGCTCTGATAACCTTGGCGACAGCAGTTGGTATTACAAGCTATCCTCGCTGTGGAAGTACAAGGGCCAAACTTTCCAGCAGGTGGAGGCAGAGGCTATCCTATGCGTTCAATCGTATGTGGAGTCGCTTCATAAGGCCATCTCAATCCAGTGTGAGTCATACGATGAGGAAGGAGACGTAACTGAGGAACTCTTTTCTGAACTTTCGTGCTTCGGCTTCGACCTCGCTACTGCGCTCCTACAAGCCGCCACAGCCGGGAAACAAGGGCGGGATCACGTTCAGGTGTGGTTCCACGACCTCTACGAACGCATGCAGGAGGACTTGCGAATAAGGTTTGACATAGATTTCAAGGACTGTATACTCGGTTTTGACCCCTTGTGCGAAAAAGATAAGCACTATACAGAGGGGCCAGGTATGTACAAGATGCTCTACCCCATAGGACTTTTCATCGTCGATGCAACGCTACTTATATCGACGAAAGGTATGGGCCTTTCTCGATGATATACGACTTCACCCGGCCCGCCTCCAGCAGCTCTGCTTTACGGATGCCGACTGGGTTGGTCCAGAGAGGCTCCACGACCTGCACGACCGACCGGTTGACGAACACCCCCACGACGCACAAATGCAATTAGAGTATCCAACGCCACTATTCTTGCAAGGGAACCGTTTTGTAGGCTTGGTTCCATTTTGGCAATGAGGCCTATCGCGGCGGAAATGGTGGTATTGCGACACATGTACACTCAGATAGGCCTCGAAATGGGTTGCCCATAGGGGCCCGCCAAGAACCCGTGAGCTCTTGGCGAGCGCTTATACTAGAGGATCCACCCTTCGAGGGCCTTCCTTTGCTGTGCTTAAAGGGCATTAATGTTTCTAGTGTTAAATAGTAGAACTGACATTCAAGGACTCTAGGGGTTGCAATTTGAGCTACCTAGTGCCTTTATTTACCAAATCTATCGAGTGCTTTCAGCTTAGGTAACTTATGCAGGGGTAGAAGCGTCTAAGGTTACCTAGTTGGTAACTCTAATATCACATAATCTATGCAATAAATCATGTTGAATATTAAGAGACAAGTGACTCGAAATTGTACACTTCTAATAACATTGCACTTCTAGACAACTGAACAAATCTCCCTTATTGCAAACGTTTCTTCGGAACACAGTGGTGGAATAGTGAAGTTCGCCAATTGTGGCCGTATGGCCAGTAGTAAATTTCTCACGAGCTAACTGAGAAGATTGCAAACAAATCAACTAGAAGCAGCAATAACTGCCATTAGTGGGTTATCACATGCTGGATTCCTGGAGGTGCCCATTAGAACACTAGGGGCAAACTCTATTATTTGCAAACCCATTCTTTTGAGCTCTGTTAGCTCAGCTATACTAGGTAGTTCTTAACTTTTGTTTACAAATCAGTGGCCAATCGCTAGATGTTGCTCGCGAATTATCAAGACGAACATCATTGTCGTAGAAAACCACTTCAACCAGCAAAGCAGCCCAATGATTGTATTAACCTTAGCTAGATTCTCCGCTCCTAACAAAACAAATATTTTGGATATCATGTAACCATTAACGCCGTACCCCATTATGTCACCCAATAGATATCTGCTCATCTCTTGAAATGGACCTGTCACTCGGCGCCAGCCTGGGGGTCGAGGTTGTGGCCACTAATGGTGCGTCCATCTTGTCTGGTAACGGCCGCCTCTTGGCACCCACATTCATGTCATCTAGCTGAAGCCCGGTATCAACGACAACTCCAGACAGTTGGGTTTGTTGTCTGCCAAGAGCAGCATCCCAAGAGGCTTCGAGAGGTGGTGGTGGTGTTGGCCCTCTTCTGCGCCAACGTCGAGGTATGAACGTTTCATACATGATTCGCCGAAAGTCTCTGGTGAGACCAAAGACGACCCAGATGGCTAAGCCAGGCGTTACGCCAAAAATATACCCAATGATATTCGACCTCGCTCGTTCGGGGCCCAAGTCGGGCACATCCGCTCTCGCATCTCGCGCGACGTCGTCGGCTTGAGGCAGGTGCGTAACGATGTTCGCTACGATGAAAGCACTGCAATGATTAGGTATTGCTCTAATCCGGCGCGGAGGAGCCTTACGAAATAAGAACGACAGCAATTGAGAGTCGGACCACCACCCAGTTATCGTCGAAAACTGTCCCCTGGGATGTATATACCGGAGTGATGCTAGGGGTGATGGTAGACTGTTCCTTGGAGCTATTGCTGCTACTACTGTTCCTGAGACGTGACCAGAAACTTCCCGGCTCGCTGGTTGTTTGCACGCGTCTCCAGGCAAGTTTGGACATGACATACTGACGAATAACAATGGAGAGTAAGACAATGCTAATAGCACAGCTCGAAACAGCTAACATCGATTAGTATGCATTGAGTTGTAGTGAAACAGGACAACAGCAGGGATGGGAGAAGGGATCCAGCTCACATTGCAAGTTCGCTACGATCATGTACGCGGTAAAGCTGCTTTGCACTGCTGGTGTCTGGAGCAAGCCTATCGTAATTGCTGCCAGGATAATCGGGGCGACCGTACCGATCATGGTAGAGATACGGTCCGCATTCCTTCTCGTCGCAAAGAAGTTGTACATTGACATTGTTACCCGGACGCAGCTAACAGTCATGTTAGCCATGCCGACGAGACTGTTGAGGCAACTTACTAAGCCAAAAGATAGCTCGACTCCACGATGTAGCAAAATAGGCCTATCGAATTCGTATTAGCCAGGTAGCTAGGCTAGGGAGAAAGATACGCAATGGATATTTCCGACATACGTATAATTGCCAGAACTCGCATGAAGCCAAAGTTGCCATTATTGAAGATGACGTCGGCATTCTTGTAGTTTGCCTTTATGTAGCGCAATTGTGCCCAAGCGAGATCATCCCATAGACTAAAAAGGGCTCAGCAACTTTAATACTTCTGTCAGGTTTGCGAAGACCCACGTATAATTATAAATCTGTTGGATGATGCTACTGGTAGTACATAGTAGAGCAAAGTACCCTACCAGAGCTATATCTGTACGCAAATACCCGTCAGTCGGAAGCGCTCATCAAATAGCAAATAGAGGTTCAGATTCGGGGACAAGGAGGGGGAGCGCACAGCCGAACCGTTCGTTGTTTATCCAAAAGAGCCATAGCAAGAGGATATTGGTAATGCCACAGATGAAGGTGAAGATCAGAACCCCAACTGCGTCTCCAAGCGTGCCCTCGGGCAGCTGAGACATTGCGCGAAGCTCTCAGACGCAACGCGAGCGTGCTGCTATAGGGATTGGTGAAAAGCGAACATGATAGCAAGATATAATTTGAGCTATGCATAGATCACGAGGCACGGCGAGGGACAAAAAGTCTGCTTTCAAGCGCCTCTGGACCACCGGAGACTCGACCAGCCGGCATTGATCCTCCCTTTGCTGTCCTTTCTAGGGAGCTCGGTCCCAACAAGCCACGCCAAGATGCCGGCACACTGGCTTGGCTGTTGGTAGACAGCTACAAGCAGAGGTGCAGCACTGCATAGTCCGTGGGGTTGGTTGGCTGCGCGGACGCGCCAGAGAAATCTATACCTGTTGCGAAACGTATACAGTACTACGGTAGAACAGACATACGTGGGCCAATCGCGTATCATTCGCCAATGCTGTCGCGCCCAGCACTGTATTGCCGGTAGCAGCCGCCTAGTTCCCGGCTACTCTCCGCTACAAGTCCTACTCTGCTGCTATTAACCAGTCTAATTGGGGTGGCCTAGTGGGGCTGTCACAGATGAGCAATCAGATCATCATAAGAACAGACAGACCGCCCCGGGCTGCCAAATCTGTTCTGACCCATCAAATGAGGGTCTTGGAAATGACGTAGGAGCTGCCCGTCATATTAGTGCTTATAGCGAAATTGTAGGAGGCTACTAGTAAAAGATACTACCTAGGTATACAATGTTCCTGGTCCTTGTTCTATAAAAGTAGAAAAATAAATGATCAAGTTCAAAGCAGGTGACTATCAAACTAACTACTTACTTACATAGGTAGTAAGTAGAACTCATCGTTATCCTGCGGCTTCTCCGCCTGGTTGCATTCATTGCAAGTCATTGCCCAACCAGGAAATTCGGACCGACCTAGCAGAGTCTAGTATACGAGTCCGATATACGACCTGGAAATTAGCCCAATTAGACTCGCTAACAAATTCCCAATTGGGCGACTCCCAGCTGCCAGTTGACTGTGACCGTTACTATTTGTACCATATAATGTTGCGCTTGTTCCACGGATCCATCATCATAGCAGCGACGGCGATCACATATCGGAATGGCTGCTTCGAATATGGCAGCTAGATATTTATGATCCACACAGAAAATCATAGCAGCACATCCCCAAGGTTACTCTCTGGTTAAAACAGCAGTCATAGCTTTGTGTCCTTTTTCGGACTCTGCAATTGCCAGACATGATGTACACGGGCCAATGCGATCCAATAGTCTAGTCATGATACGAGTTAGCCCTTGTGATAGGTTGGTTATCGAGACCAATAACCTCCGTCACAAAGAGGCTGCTACACTTACTTGTTTCATAGCTTGGTGGCGTTAAGTGGCTTCACGTCGGCACAATACGGCTTGAAAAGGTCAAAGGCACGATATGTTGTCGGGCACCAAACAACACCATTGATTATCAGCGAGTAGTTCATGTTCGTTCTCTATAGCTCGAGCGCTAGTTTAGAACCATATTCATTTGCATGTTTCTACTCTAGAACTAGACCCTTCAATCCAGTTCTACCTACCTAGGTAGATAAGTAATTAGGGAAGAGGGATTATGGTACCCCCACGCTCACACAGCAGCTAAAAATATCAAACGTCAAAGTCACGACAGGTAACTAGCAGCCCCTAGTAATTTTAAATTGAAGAAAATATTATAGGGACGACGGAAACCTCCGACCAACCGGGAGGAAAACCGAGAACTAATGATAATAAGCTTTTACCTATATACTTTATTTTAACAGTGGTTTATTGTTAAACTATTAGTGAATTAGTGATAATTCTTCACTTCGAAGCTAAACCTATTAACATTAAGTTGTGTTTAAATTGTTAATAGTTACTTAGTTTTAATTATTTCTTAAACATTACATATATAATTCCACGTTTATTAGACTAGATATTGCCAACAATAAGGTGTTTATATTTAAGGGGCTTGACTCGAATACTGATATCAAGAATTAAAACGTTATACTTAGGAATTCGGTAACCAAAATCATCTAAGTCCTGACTAGAAACAACCTCAAAATGTTTGCTATTCCATCTGCGCATAATCAGACATTAAGATATCTCCGAGAAAAAGTCCTTCGGCCTTTGATCCGCAGCGGCGCTGTGCTTCTAAGGGACTCAGATGAGCTTGAATGAGCCAAATAGAAGTGTATCTACGTATATCCTAGATGACCGTGCGAAGGGGAGAAATCCTAAGAAGGTAACATTAGGCGTATAGATTAGGCCCCGACGACCGACTCATTGTGGTCACCTAGAAGACGTCGTCACCTTCATATCATTTCCGGAGTCTGGCTTAAAACATGGTGCGTAAGACATGTGCCTTCTCGCGGGCCGGCCACTACCGATTACACCGGGACAACATAGAAAATCTGGGTAACAAGTAAAGGAATATATCTCACCTTAGTGTTCTCGAGTTATTAAGTGTTGAGAACCTCTTCCTCCTAATTCACTACCAATTAAAGTACGCCGATTTAAGCCACTGTTTGATTAGGTGATAAAGCAGTGGTACGGCTAGATCTGGTAGAACAGATCCTTTCGATTGGTTCGCATGTGGAAGGTCTTCTTAAATGAAGAGAACATCGGGAGGTATAGAACTCAACACGCGCTCCGGGTGGGCTTGTTTTATCTATAATACTCTCATGTATTTTACAAGAAAGCTCCACATGAAATCAGAAAGCATATAGGATAGGTCTGCGGCGCTCCAAGGGAAGTGATCCCCATCGTTTAAGTTCTTTATAAGCTGGCAGGGAGGCGTTGGAGCATTATTAATACGATCTGTAGTTATTCACTCTCTTCTTAACGTATCAAGCTAACACCATTTAGATATTTCGGCGCTCTTGGGATTGCAGCTCCTGCTCAGGCGATCACACCCGGATCTTTATCCACTACCTAGTCGATGGATGGATGTGTCACGGAACAGAACTACAGCTCTAAACCACGACACTATCAAAAGATAGAACGTTGTCAAGTCGGAGACTTGACCGTCTGCAGTTGCTTATATACGTACCGTAACAGGATGGATGAATGGAATTTTTAACGCCGAAAGAGCACAAGGCACGGCCTCCCTTGGGGCTATGCAGCGTAAGAATGCTACTTCCTAGCATACATAACCATTTTGGTCTACAACATATAGCCCTTACAAAAATATTATCCCAAATTAAACCCTAACGGACGCGCGTAACAGTTGAACTGTATTAGTAGGCTCGAGTGTTACACGGATCCAAGGGACTGGGACCAGATCTAATACCCTAGATCTGCCCCAGGTCTAGCAAACTGCATATTTATATACCAATTTGTAATTATATAAATAATTATATAATCTAGTAGCAGAGCTTACAGACAGCGCCTGTGATGGATGCAATAAAGGCAGCAGGTCCAGACACCTAATTTACCTATTATTGGGAGCTAATATTCTACATAAAGAAGAAAGGAAAAAAGAAGCGTAATAGGTACAGGAATCTACACCTAGATATATAGCCCGCGAAGGTATTCACTACAGCAGTTGCCTAGTGAATACTAGCCAGTGAATACTGTAGCCCCCGCATGGACCACCAGCTACCCTAGCCACACTAGCCACACTAGCCACACCAGCGCCTGGGCTATGACATCACAGCGCCTGAGCTGTGACAGCGCCGCACATAGTTAAAGTAATACTTGATTAACTAATAAATAACTTAACTAGTTAAAACAAAATAATAATTTAAAATTACTTGCTTAATTAAAGCAAAGATTTTTATTATTTATAAGTACTTGTAATTAATTATAATTAATTTTTTATATTTTTTTTTATTTTTTATAAAGTATATTTAACAAAAAATACTTCGTATATAAGTATTTACCTAGGTATTTTTCTCGTAGTAGAAATTTTTTATTAATAGCCTACGCTACACCTAGCTACACCTAGCTACACCTAGCTACACTTAGTTATATATACTTGCTTACACCTATTATTATTAAAGCTATTTAGAACTAATTACGCTTTATAAGCAGTAATACAAAACAAAAAAAAGCTGCTAACCCTCGAATCTATTTACTTGGTTTGCTTAACTAATTAATTGCTTAAGTTAAGTAAGCTAAACGCTCGATTTAGTCAAATAAAGCGATTTTAGGTGTTAATCAAGTTAAATCAAATTAAAGCGATTTGTTTAACTTGACTTAACTGTATGCGGCGCTGCTTACAAATAACGAAGGCCTTTTATTCCCTCCTGTATATGTTTTAATTTATCCGAGACGGCAATACAAGGGCGCGAGAGCAAGGGGAAGAAGCTAGGCGGCTGGCTTAAATGAAGCTATTCGTATATATAGCTTAAAGTTCGCCTGCCTGGCTGGATAGGAGAGCTAGACCTTTAGAACCCCTTTGATCGCGTTTATATAGGAGTTGAGTGCCTATTTATAAAGCCATTATCGCCGCACTAACAGCAGGCGCCAAAAAAAATTTCCTTAAAGGGGAAAGTAAATTTCAGGATCTCCCAGACCTGAATCGAACAGGTGATCTTTCGGTAACATAGTAACTATTACAGCCGAACGCGTTGAACCAACTACGCCACTAGGAGTTGGCTGAACGAGGGAGTTACCGAAGATAAGAAGGCTAGTGCTAGAAGGTATCCTGGGGATAGCAGCACCACCATTCCGGTACACTACCAAAAGTAGAATGTTATCAAGGTAGGTGGGTGCCTTAATGTCTGCGGCCACCCATACATGCCTGCAGTTAGAGTCGTAATAATATTAAAATGATTATCTTTAAGTTACCTTTACTTACCATCTCAGCTTTAATTGTATTGCTTTCTAAAGAGGTTACTTAAAGCGGCTTGTAGGACGCTTCGCCTGCGTAATCGGCCATCCTACGTCAATTCATTGTAAGATTAACATAATACCATCCATCCCATTTTTACAGTCGTTGCCTTAAATATGAGATAAACACATCTCTTATTGAAAACTATACAAGCATCGTTTTTATTGAAAAAATCGTGTAAGTATTTAAATATATCAACATTTCATCGCGAATATGCGTCGTAACTTCATACTTCATAATAGCCTTTATCAGGACACGTCTATGTGCTTTCTGTATGCGTATCTTCTATCCCCGAAGTCTGCGGTTTATTGGCTCCCCAGATGAAAACTACAACAGCAGCCGAAGCAGACCACTGCAATAATAGAGTTAGCCGTTGTGCTTTTCCGTGAGACCTTGCTACATTTGCAAAGCTTTCAGGTCATGCTCTTATCTAGAACATTCGGTTTTCATTACCCTTGGGATGACGAGAAAGAGGAAAATGGCGCTGAGAGCAACTTACGAGACCGAAAGTCCAAGTCAAGGTGCCCCATCCCGCAGACTCGACAATATAACCAGCCCATATAGGGCCGATAATACCGCCTAATGCAAATGCCATGTTAAATAATCCATATGCGAGGCCGTAGACCCCTTTCTCGCCGAATATGCCAGGGGTCTCGGCCTCTTTGGCTTCGATAACGTAGCTGATCTCCGCCATTAAAGGGGTCATGGCGAACGGGAGCGTGCATCCCGTAAGAGCAAGCAAGAAGGCTAAGAGCACCTTGTGCTGAATAGTATTCTCCGTGACAAAGCGCAAAGAGATCAAGATTGGAACGGTAAGCACAAACCCAGCGAATGACGGCCATTTAGCGCCGTATTTATCGGATAGCCAGCCTGCCAGGGGTGCTACAAAACCTGGGATGAAGAGGGCCAGGAAGAGGACCGCCACGGCCGTTGAATTCCATCCAAACAATCCCCGGAGGAAGAGCGCCAAGACGGCATCAAAGCCTATCCTATTCCAAACATTAGTGTGTGGCTACGATGAGTAGGGATACTGGTGACCCACAGGATACCTGATTCGACGAGGATGCCGTAGAGAGCTGCAAGGAGCCTTGACGACTTCAAAAGCGCAATAGCCCGGCGACCTCTGTGCTTTTCTTGATCTTCTTTTGAAGCACTGCCATCATCTTCACGATGACCTGCTTCCGCAATCGGATCTATAGCTGGAGCTTCTGTGTTGGTTATATTAGTAGAGTGTCGTAGCGGTTCATCACCTGGTGCATTTGTAGGGGAAGTCTTCTCCACGTCGATTTGAGGATCCTCAGTCTCAGGATCCCTAATCCATCGTCTAGCGACCTTTTTCTCAATCATAATCAGACGTAGCGCAATATCCAACCCCACCACGCCGAAGGCAACGTAGTACACGGCATAGTATCCGGCATTATTGTAGACAACACCACCGATTACAGGGGCAAGAAGGAGGCCGATGCTCATTGAAATGTTGATATATCCCATCGCCAAACCAACCTTGCTGCCCATCGTGTCCACGAGTAGGGCGCAGCCTACGCTCCATACGACAGCAGCACTCAGTCCCTGCAGCACTCTACCCAAGACGAAAAGCCCAATGGAGTTCCCAAAGGCTAGTAGAAGGGTCGAGCCGGTGAGGGCGACTAGGCCGAGAAGTAGCGGCCATCTTCTCGACGACGTATGATCCGCATAAATGCCGGCTATGGGACTGCCGACGAACAAAGCTGCGCTGTACGCTGCCAGGAGTATGGATACCCAGTACTGGACTTTATCTTCGGGGACACCCACTTGAGCTGATAGCGCAAAGGGAAGGACCGGCACAACCAGCCCGTAGAAGAAGATATCAGCGAAGATGGCCAAGTTCACTAGGGAGGAGTGTGAGCACTTTTATCATGTTTTAAGCAAAATGATAGGATAGTCTGTTGATCTGGTTCATGTAGCAGACATACCAGTTATGGTTATCAGGGATGTCGAAGAGCGGAAGGGGAGAAGGTAGGGTTGTTCTCCCGGTGTTTCCATGCTTCCTCCCGAGAGAAACTGTCGAACATATCCGAACCGCGCCATAGCTCTCTTTCTATCTTGCATCGAACACAACAAAATACAAGATACGAGATTAATATATATCAATCATGTCTTTAGAGGAGGTAAGAGAGAACTATAACCAATTGCTCCAAAAAGATGGGACAGTCGGTCAGTGCATACAATCTGCGGGAACGAGCCCGGCTTTGGTGGGTAAGGCGTCCGCGGCGGCCGCATGCCATCATGATGCGAGAGTGTTTACTCTGCAGTGTACCAGCCAAGAAACTGTGGAGAAATAGTATACCTATATACATGAGTAGAAAAATAATACTGGAATATTGTTCGCATAGCAATAAGACCTTTTCTATAAACTGACGATTCATTTCATCGTATTTCTCAGTTCGCGGTAATTAGGTGCGGCGTTTATGCATTTGGGTTTCAGCAATGAGACTTACAGCAAACTCAGGTACTTAGGTACTTATCTAGGAGTAGACTACCTACTACCTAGATAGGTACCTAAAGGTTAGATCACTGACAGCTGCACACATTGCTGCCGGCTGCTGTCATCTATGGTGGGCTTGATGCTTCCAGCTCCACTGAAATTTTGGCAGACCAAGATAGAGACTTCAACCCAGCAGATCATTCAACCGCACACAGGTTGAACCATCAACAAAATGCCTGACAACTCCACCTCCTCCGAGGAGTTTTCTACCTTACCCATCTCGATCCCCCCGCTACCATCCTACGCCGTCCACGCGACGCATTACGTGTATCTGCGACGCAATGCCCCGAAAATAGCGACGCCGAACGACTCCCGAAGCTTATACTTAGCGAACGTTCCCACTGACAGCACCGAGGCTCATTTCCGTGCTCTATTTGCGAATCTCGTGGGGGCTGGCCGATTTGAGAGCATCGCCTTCGAACAGGATAAAAAGGGCGCCAAAACCTCACACGAGCCCGCACAGGCCGAGAGGCTCGCCAAGCATCATAAGAAGAGGAAAAGAGAAGATGAAGAGCTCCAACACAGGAAAGAAGAAGCCGCCGCGGAGCTGCCAGATACATGGCCGCGAAACTTGCACCGTAGTGGCAGCTCCGCAATCGCTTTGCTCGCTGACGAAAAGAGCGTCGACTTTGTCCTAAAAGCTGTTAAGAAGCTCCAGAAATCGAAGAAATATCCGATATGGGGAGAAGGAGTTAAGGGCGGTATCCCAACGTTTGGTGCGCAATGGTTAAAAGCACACAACAGGCTCGCATACCCGGGCAACGATGCCGTGCAGGCCGTGGTGGATGCATACTTCACCGTTTTCAATAGAAAGGAAGAGGAGGCACATCAATTGGCCAAGCGATTACGAAATGAACCCGATGAGGATGGCTTCGTTATGGTTACTCGCGGCGGTCGCAACGCCCCGGCCAGACGGGACGAAGCAGAGGAGGCGAAACAGAAGATGCTCGACAAACAACAGAAGAAGAAGGACGAGACGCAGGATTTCTACCGCTTCCAGCTACGCGAGAGGAGGAAGGCTGAACAAATGGAGCTCTTGAGGAAATTCGATGAGGATAGGAAAAAGGTTCAGGCCATGAGGGAAAAACGCGGAAAGTTCCGACCTGAAGCGTAATGCATTATCTGAGCGAAATGGGAAAATCTACAAATCTAGTCCACCACTTCATGATTCCCTGGAGAAGAGCAGCAGGATGAGCGGGGTCAGTTGACGATCACGCTCTGGAATTTCGTACGGTAAGCGAATTCACGACTAGCTAGTATCCCTACATGATGACGCACGCGGGGCCAGCAAATTGCTCTCGAGCCTGGAGTCCCAGTGTCTCGACAGCACGTGCCGAGAAACACCGCGTATCCAATCTTCTCAACTCCTCTGATACCCATCCTCATGTCCCATATTGCCGTCCCTCCCTTCTGGTCTATTTGCTGAATCGACATCTTCAGGGAGTCCGGTTGGACGGGACAAACCGATTACGGGTTGGCGATAGAATACTTTCGTGCCCTTGACTCTCATGACCATCTAGTGGTCTCGATACCAACACACTCTGCAGTCCGATTGGTGCTTGGTCCCCTTCGTGCTGCCTGTCACCCATTGCTGGAAGGTCGCGGTTATCCTCAGGTCGACCGGTCTCACTATTCAGGTTCTGACGTCTAGCCCTTGCTATCTCGTCAAATGACCCAAACCCATTTTGCTGGAGAATAGTGTGGACTGCGTCCTGGTTCATGGGCCTATTTTGCCTCGGACGACCCCGTTGATACAGGCAGCACGCTGAAATCCATAAGCAAGTGAAAACAAAAACTATGGCGCCGACTATGACGAGACGGATACCAATGTCGTCCAATAATCTTCTTGTAAACATGTTGCCTTGTTCTGACGAGGGGTTACTACTCCCCGCCGGCGTGGATGTCGTCCGAGTAATCGAATGTGCTAACCATCCATCCTTGGCTGTGGAGGGGGGATGCAATAGGTGGATGGTTTGCGAGGCCGCCATAATAGAAGGATGCCGTGCGTATACATCGGAAACCGGAGTCAATAGAACCTCTGTGGATACGCTGGGGGCTCTTGGGACCCCAATTATCGAAACCGAAGAACAAGAGCTAGAAACCCAGACGAAGCCACTGTTAACAAAGATCATTTGCTGCTACACAAACTATTTCAGAAAGAGTCACGTTGGAGCACATGTCTTTGACAATACGAAGCTGTAGGGGCGGCAGTGCCCAGTACGATCCATGCGTCGTCCATGCTTGATAGCTTCTCACTAGCCAGGTCGTCTCCCACGGCTGGAGCGGGGAGTGTAGATGTCATGATGTCCGTATCTGTCTCCAGTGACATGTTTTATGTAGAAACTGTGACCTTGCCGCTCGTCCTGTGGTGATACGGACAGCTTGGACAGACATCTACGCATAGATATAGACATGGCGGATATCATGAGATGGTGACGAGCTCTGTATACGGCGGGCTTCGTCTCACGGGACCACACCGCCTCGCGGACGGGCGTACATACTGTCTCTCTCGCCCCAGCTGAAATGCAATCGCCCGACGTGACACGGTTGTGTTGGGAGTGAATCCGAGACGACATCAGGATATAGGGCTTTTTCAAGTATGGCTTTTTCGCCATGGCAAGATAGTTTTAGCGGTGCTTGTGTTAGGATCTCATGTATGGGGTTTGCACAGACTCTTGTTGTTGCGCGAAGAGTCTCTAAATACCTTCGTAGGCTAGTCTCCGGCTATTTACGTACATGTTCTTTGTTCTGAGGGAGGTATCGTAACAGTTTGAGGCTGTCGAGCTGGTGAGAAGGTACGAGGGAGGTTATTTCTGCGTGAAACATGGTGCTGTGTACTATACTTGTACTACAATCTCCACCCCCGTGAACTGGTTCAGGTCAGACAGGACCGCAGACTTTGAAGAGTAATGTTTCATGCATAGACCAGCATTTGTATTCTTGGGCTGTGCTTTCGTCCACACATCCTCATCTGATCTGATCTGGCGGGGTGAAGTAACGTAACATACAGATTCTCGACGTGTTGGTGCGAAATATATTATATGAATATACTTGCCTAGTACATGATTCCTGATGTGAGGACACCCCATTATTGGCTCTAGACTTAATGTATGTCTTGTTTGCGTGTCATGATATTATAGTACTATGTAGGAATAATATAGATGGACATTGTCTGGCTGGCTCAAAGCGGGCTACTGGATAGTGCGGCCTATGGGTGCGCGACGGAGTTGAGAATTATATGTGTTTACATTACATATCTTGAACCATGAAAACTTCGCTTTGGGAAGTATTGATGCATTATACAGTGCTGTAGCTGCGGCATGCCGCTTCTCATGGACGTCGTTTGGGGATGTGAGTGATTTTAGAAAGCCGACTTCTCGAAGGACCCAGTCTTATTATTATTATTGGCCTCGTGTCGTAGTCTAGGTACAGCCATGGCGTCATACCAGCATGCTGCAAGGCTGTCTAACTAAGCTATATAGTATGGCAGAGGGTGTGATTACAGAGTGGATAGATGGACTCGAACACAGTTAGGGGAGGGGACTGTTTAGTGCCGGCTCAATAGGGGTTAGTTAATTGATCAAAGGAGATTGCCGAACATCATATCAGGTACTTTTATAGAACTACTACTATTGACGCCTCATGGGGCGATATGTTGATAAGTCATGAAAATATACTACATACAAAACAGGTATTTCCCTCCCCGCCATACTGAATCGTTGTTGTCATGCCTGGTCATGTGATACCTGGGTAATGATACTTACGGTAGTACGGAGTAATATGCAACTAGATGAAAATCGATATGGATAGTTGGACGGGCGATCCGAACTCCACGGTTGTGTATCGTAGCATAGCACTAGCAGAAAAAAAAAAGATATATGCATAGTGATAGCGGATCAATGGTGGTCATTCTCAGTGCCCAGGTGTTGTTCAACCGTGACCTAATATGTCATATTTGGTCATTTGGTCATTTGGGAATAGCTAGGGATGACGGGCATGGAAACTGGCGGCGTGGTCATGCATAAAATCCGAAGGGCTCGCTAACTATTACCGATGATAGGCGGCTAATAGTGAGAAAAGATGAATTGGTAGGGTCTTGTCATATGATTCATACACGCTAAGTATATGCTCTTCAGCTGGTTCAACGGATGTTAGCTGTCGTGCAACTTCGATGTGAGTAAAAGTGTATTTGCAATGGTCTTTTATCGAATTGTACTACAAGGCCTACATTAAACACCGCTATTCTATTTAGCTAGGAATGCCATAGACAATGGTGAAGGTTATAGACTTCACCACTTGAATTGAAACCGAAGTTCAAAGTGTCTATAAGCACTAAATACATTAAGAGAAAACGATGCCGAGTAGGTACCTAATTAGGTCCGAGTGCTTGGCTGTATTGGGTATTAGAAGTGTCCTTTCTATTGTTTAAATACCCAATCACCTTTGACGACCGGAGACCGCAACCCCTCCTCCAAACGGTTTAATTAATCAGCACCTGGACGCTATCACCTACCTAAGTATTTTGAAAATGAAAGGCGGGCTATAGTAGAATCTAGGCGCCACGTTTCTGTCGTGTAACTAAGTATTACTGTCATCTACGGAATAAGAGGATGAGATAAGAGCCCTGCCGGGTAGCTAAACCAGGAAAATATGAAATTAGGCATCGTGTTATGGATGGTAGCACGTTTTTCTCTTGAGAGCGTGTTAAACAAAATTACCATGAGTAACTTTCGAGATTCATCTCCTTGAATAGCGCGCTAGTTTTGAAAGTCATGACACGGACGTTTGCGGTTTTCTCTAGTTAGCGATTAGATATTTTTTTTCCCACGCGCTACCCAAGTCACGAGTATCTACAATGCGTTAGATAGATGCTGCTAGCACCATCGCCGATTCGTAGGCCGATCTGTGATATGTTGTACCTCGGTATTGTAGCTGCTGAGTCGAGTCTGGTTTGGTTACGAATCGGACGTTAGGTACATGTTCCATCGCCTATAGCACCAATAACCTTGTATATAGGTAAGTCTAGACCACACTAGGCTCAGCTATCATATGCCTAGCGGATAATGCCAAGCACTGCTTTGATTTCTCACTGCCAAGAATCCCGGCTGGTCCTTGAATCCCATCTTCTTTGCTTGGCTTGCTCTCCCAGATATTGCGCCGCTGCTATAGCCGTAGGCTAGAAAATGACGCCGGAGTGTATAAGAATGGGTAGGACGACAATGCTAGAGATCTATGTGATGTCTTGCAGTAACCTACACAGGTATGCACAGGCATTTATTAAAATGTACTGTCGCTTTTCATGATGGGATTGTTTGCGGCCAACCTTGGAAGCGAAGTCTACCTAGTACCTCGGTGTGCCGGGGTAACACATCTGGCGGAACCAGTTACACGTTCTTGGCGGGCAGGCATCACCCTTGTCTCCCCAATCTCCTTTGCTAGCTGATCGGCGATGATGCATCGCGTCTACGTATAGACCGGAGGTAGTAGAGTAGGTCTATACACCAGATACTATACATATGTAAGTATACATGCCATCGTCCTTCCTGTATCGGATTCCAGGCTTCGGCGAGGTCGGCTAACAGAATGAAGCTCGATGAGCAATGTCTTAGACAACCAACGGATCTACCCTTTGCAGAACAATGCGTAACGGCACAGGGTGCTGGTTACATACCTAGTACTTTGGGAACTTGGCTTGGTGTTAGTCTGGTGTTAGGTAGGCCGATGTACGCTACTCATGTAGGCTATTAGACTGCCTCGGTAAGGTTAGTGGAGGTACCCACCTAGGTAGGTATATGTTGGTTCAGTAATACAAGGATATATAGGCGTTTTGATGCCTGTTCCACACTGGTATAAAGCAGAAACGGCGGCGACTTGGGCCTTCTCAGCTGGCCCATGTACTGTGAAATATGTACTTAATTCATACTGCGAGTCATTAAGGCACTGCCCCTGACAAGCACACGCTGCTACTGGCAGTCTCGGTGGGTTTACACTACCTACCAAGTACCTACCTATCTAGTAGTGCACCTGGTCTGACCCTAGCCTCTCGCGCGTGCCGCATTTCGTGCTGGACAGGCGAGTCCACCGGTATCACTTCCCCCCAAAATTACCCGCTATTGGTACGCTTTTCTTCTTCCATCAGTCTGGTATGCTAGTCTCCAAACAGCAACACTACGGCGCTCGCTGCAGACAAGAACGGGAGAACGTGTCCAAGCTCTGCCGATCTTTCATCGTCTCGTCTTCAGCTGGCGACTTAGCTTCTCATCGCACAACCATCCTCCTCCGCACGTAGGCACTCAGTCTGCGCGTGTTTTTTTTTTTTTTTCTGTTTCCAAGCACAAACACCACTTACTCTCCCGAGCAGCTCGAGCTCGAGCAATCGCGGGAACACCGCCGGCACAGCAAGTCGCTTGCTTGTCTTCGGCTTGTCCAATCGCTATTCAATCGACGACAATCGATCCATAAGAGAGAATCGATAGCCAGTGGCATAGATCGGCATCCTGGTCCGTTGCAATTGAGGCAACAAGAAAAGAAACAATAGAAATAAAAGTAATTCAACCGGAGGAACCTATACTCTCTCGTCCTCTCCACGACGGTCTAGAGGTCCATTCTTACTGACGCAGCTCAGCGTTCTTCGATCCTGGATCTTCTACGAGCTCCTCCTATCGTAACACCGAGTCGCATTCCGCAGCGACAGCCAGGCTAGAATCATGCATATGCTGACGCCGCTTCATTATCTCCTTCCCTTGCTATAGGCCATGAGGATCGCCATCCGGGAACAGTTAGCCGCCCTAGTGCTGTTGGCTGTTCTGATCGCCCTGACTATTGTAGCCGTTCCAACATGGATCTACGTCCACAGATTCGTAGTCAATATCGAATCAAGCGGCCTTTCTTTAACCGCCTCACTCAAGGCCGCCCAGGTTGCCTCTGAAATTGAACTCATTCAATCGACTTGCCAAAACATCGCGACGAGATTACTAGTTCAAGCCAGCTTTCTTGACTTCTACCATGGCAACTATTCCGTTGAAAACTGGGCTTTCGCCATACGGGACCTCCAAACCGGTCTAAACTCCGGCGGTACCTCTAATCTTCTACAGGCCAAGCTATTCTCCCGGAATGAAACCGGTAATCCCAGTGGCCTTGTCAATGTCACGGCCGACAATATCTCTAATATCTTGCTGCCGTACAGGGCCCCTGACGGCTCAGATGTTTACTTGGGGAACACAACATTCGGCTACCCTCCGACGCTCTATCCTAATATTACATACTATAGCTCTACGGACCCTGACCCTCTCGAACCAAACAAAACTTTCGTGGTGGCTAGACCCTTCCCCGATGTACGGATTGACTCGAGCGTTAACGGTCTTGTACTCGGTCCCCTCGTTATTAACCAGTCGTACGCTCTGATTTCTTTGACAATACCTGTTCGAATGCTCTCGGAGACGAGTGTCGTGCTTGGATATATGACTGTCGTTGCTGAGGCAACCTCGATTATTGGGATTGTGAGCTCTCTAGAAGGACTAGGCGACACAGGGAGCGTTCTGCTCATTGGACCTGCCACCGGCTGGAATCGTTTCAGCAAATACAACCTACCAGCGAACTCGACCCATCCAGCGGCTGGAAACTTTTCAGACGTCGATGTACAGTTCGTCTTCCCGCCTCCAGTCAGGGGTCACGAGAAGAATCGACACACCAAATATGACTTGGCCTCTGGGGACTATAGCCGGCCGTTCAGAGTCAAAGAGTACCACGCGGCATACAAGGCCTTTACGGACAAAAACCCTGCAGTCAACAATGCTAGTAGCATTCTGTCGACAACAAACGAACAAGGAATTGCCGTGGCTGTCGGCTATGCGCGCCCCCCAACCACATTAGCTAATTGGACTCTCATTGTCGAGCAAGCCAGGTCGGAAGCCTTCATACCTATCAACACGCTCCAGCATATTCTCTTGGGTACCGTCTTCGGGACTACCGGCATTGTGCTGCTTTTCATTGTGCCCTGTGCACATCTCAGCGTTAAACCAATTCGACGGTTAAAGGCCGCTACCGAGAAATCAATTGCACCCCCAGGATATGCTGAGGCATACATGGACGAACTTGATTATGATGAAGACCACGCTACATCGGGTCGAAGCAGCAGTAAGATGCCGCAGGGTGTGTTCCTGCGGCTTAAAAAATGGTATAGTAAAAATCTGAGGCCGTTGCCTCCGCCGTCAGAGCATCCCAGCGACCATCGTCGTCGCGTCTTCAAAATCCCCGGCAAAGTCACGGACCGCAGACATGTCATCACGGACGAACTAACTGAATTGACAACCACATTTAACGAGATGAGCGACGAACTGCTGAAGCAATACACTTTATTAGAGGACAAGGTCGCTCTGAGAACACGAGAGCTTGAGGAGAGCAAGAAAGCCGCGGAGGCGGCTAATGAGAGCAAAACCTTGTTCATTGCTAATATCTCGCATGAGCTGAAAACACCCCTAAACGGAATTTTAGGTATGGCCTCTGTGTGTATGGAGGAAGACGATCTGGGACGGATCAAGCAGTCGTTAAACCTACTTTACAAGTCGGGCGACTTGCTATTTCATCTTCTTGAAGATCTCTTGAATTTTTCGAAGAATCAGATTGGTCATCAACTAAGCCTCGACGAGAAGGAGTTCCGATTGGGAGATATTCGATCACAAATTCTCGCCATTTTTGATAAACAAGTCCGTGAAGGTCAAATTGCTTTTTCGGTTGAGTATTCAGGTACCGATGTTATCGAGCTGGACCAAGGCCTCGAGCGCAATAGCTTCGAAGAGAAACTCCCAGTCCTGGGTCCCCGAGGTGGTCGACTGAAGAACATGTGTCTCTGGGGTGACCAGCACAGAATCTTACAGGTGTTAATCAATCTCGTTAGCAACAGTTTGAAATTCACTCCACTTCACGGAAAGGTGTCTGTCCGCATTAAGTGTATTGGCGAAGCCGATACGGGCGACGAGAGTAGGACCTCTTCCTTTTCGAGAAATACGTCGAGTTATCATGGAAGGCTTCAACAGCGCGGTGGATCCGTATCTAACAACTCGACAACCTCGAAAGAAACAACCGTGGGCGGGACAGCTTTGTCAATCAATCCCTTGGACCCAAAGATTGCCCCGCACTTATACACCGCTGAAAGATCCCAGACGCCGCCACCAGTACACGCTAAGCCGTATTTATTTGAATTTGCGGTGGAAGATACTGGTCCAGGCATTCCGGAACATATGCGTCAACGAGTATTCGAGCCATTTGTCCAGGGGGATCTGGGCTTGAGTAAAAAGTTTGGCGGGACTGGACTGGGACTGAGTATCTGCCAACAGTTGGCCAACTTAATGGGTGGTTCTATAACAATGACTAGTACGCTTGGGGTTGGCACTACCTTTACTATGCGCATCCCGCTCAAGTATACCAAGGACAGGTAAGGCCGCCTACTCATCAAGCGACAATACCTTTGGTAACTGACAGTTGTACCAGGACTTCGAGTACTGCTTCGAGTAGTATTACATCGCGACCGGCCAGTGTTATCTCGGCTGAGGCTGAGGCACGGAGAAGTCCTCTGCCGCAAACAACTGCGGAAGCTAAGGCAAGTGTTCTCGATCAACAACCTCGACTTGTCGGCCTAAGTCAGCCTTTCTTTGCGGCGACACCCAAATCTGGAACCTCGCCGACGCCTGATGATCAAATGAAAGCTGCCGAAAAGGCCCGCGCCGATAAAGGTGAAGGAAAGCTACGCGTATTGGTTGCGGAGGACAATCCCACCAACATCGAGGTCGTCAGTCGCATGCTGAAGTTGGAGGACGTGTACGACGTCACGATCGCCAAGGACGGACAGGAGGCCTATGATCAAGTCAAGGCTAACATGGAGAACAATACCTATTTCGACCTGATCTTCATGGATATACAAATGCCCAACGTCGATGGCTTACAGAGTACTCGCCTCATACGAAAAATGGGTTACTCGGCTCCTATTGTTGCATTAACGGCATTTTCCGATGAAAGTAATGTTAAAAATTGTATAGAATCCGGGATGAATGAGTTTCTCAGCAAGCCTATTCGTCGACCGGCGCTCAAGCGGGTTCTCAAGAAATTCGCAACCATCCTAGAAGAGCCAGAGATCACGTCTACTTCTAGACGGCCCACACCCGAAAAGGGTAGCCCTGTCGTTAAGACCCAGCCTGTCAACGGACGTGTCTCTCCCGATCTTGTTGATCCTCAAAGAGCTTAGTCCTTCGAATGAGCCGATTATCACTGCGACAGCACCCTGACACAACGCGCATTATAACCAATACAACATTAGAGTTCGACGATCTTGTTCATTAACCACGTGACGCGATACCTGATGGCATGATTCCTCGCTCTGTCCGTTCGATATTCGTAGCACCCGGGTCGTCATTACTCTGTTGTACCTCTACACCACAGTTCTAGCAAGCACCTCAAGCGAATGGCGTTCTTGATGATTATAGCATTTTATTTTCCAACTCGTGGCGGACATCGGCCGGGATATATGAAAGGACCGGCTGCAAAAGTATGGGAACTCATTGACCGGCGTACAAGGCGTATGAGCTGTTTTATGTTCAACTGAAGGGGAATATGTTTTGTGCTCCCCTACAACTTAATACTGCATATCTGGTGTTTCTTTGGATGCAACATCCTCAGTACCTGTTATAATCTATCGAGGAGATGGCGCTATAATGCGCTAGAGAGGCTTCACTGTACGCATTTACGCCAAGTATGTAGAATACAGGAATTCATATGAGCGAATCCAGAGTGCGCGCCAGACTACAGTCAATCCAAATAAGTCCTGAAGGGTTTGGTTCAAACTCGACAGAAAGTTCAACCTCCAGTCATGCGTAATAATCTTTGGTTTTCTCAGAAAGTGGATCGACCTCAAAGGCCCGAATTAGGTAGTGGAAAGACTATTGTAAGCGTATGTTTGGTGATATAATATAACTGTGAAAGTCCAGTCTGTTGCTAACCTGAGCAGTGCCATATATAGAATCCGTTTGTACGCCAAAATGCATACTATCTGGTTGGATGATCCTGGACGTCAAGAGGCAAGCCCTTCGTCTCAGAATAGCCTTTCCAAGCGAATCATCAAGTGTACAGGGTAGCAAGAATATATCTTTAAAATGGACATTAAGCTTGTTCCCTGAACGGAGGCTTGATAGGTCAACTAGTAAAACTATTGTCGCGGGTGTGCCTTGCATACCGTTAGTCCAAATGATGGATTAACGGCGTTTTTTTTTTCCGTCATGGCTACTATATGCGCCTTAATACTGAAGTAAACCAGAGATAACAAAGAAAGATGGTTTATTTAATGATACAATTATAATATAAGCGATTATTTATGCTAATTGCTTCTATGGGTACTTATCATTCTATAACATGTAGTTATATGTAGATAAGACCGGTCGGGACTTTTTCTAAGCACACTGTACCTTAACAGGGACGTCGCGAGTGATTATACGTCGTCAAAGACAATATCAATTTTCAATCCAAGGTTTTTAGGCTTCACTTGGGTTATAGTCTTAGTTAACGTATTAGCGCACCCGATTTTCACTATTTACTCACCATTAAAGCCGCCAAGGAGTTCTGCAATGAATACAAAGAGGGAAAGGTGTCGATGGGCAGCAACTTTGTTCTGATGATAGACGTCAGAATGTCGGACACAGTAGCCGAGGAGGTCTACCCGGGAGACGCACCCGCCCTGTCAAACTTACTTTCTTGATCACCCCGGACCCAGGCTCGATTATAAAAACTAATTCTCTCTACAAATCGGTTCTCTGGTGGTAGAAAGGTGCGAATGCCGTTCCCAGACCTACTGGATAGGCATGAGCGCCGTCGGGGAAAGACGTGGGTTTGTCGGAAAAGATGCGGTTCGTTTCGGATAAGACCGGGCGGCGGGCCCGGCAAAGTGTTTCACGCGGGGAAGATGTTTCCCCCCTTCGGATCCGTCGTTCGGCATCGGCAACCTAAGTTAGGTGAGGAACTATCTAAAGTAGGTAGTAACTTAAGTAGGAAACTGAGATGAAATCCGTAGCTCTCGAAAATCGTAGTATACTTTTCACAAGATATCGGTAAATATAATTACGAAGAGAGCCATTCGGCCTGAATGCCGTGGCTAGCTAGCTACCCCGCGAAAACCAAGAGGCGGAAAAGTTCCATATCTACCTAGGTATTTATGAACCGCATTCTCCGAAATATCCCCAGAAGCAGGCAACATCTACTTACTTACACCAAACCCAACCCTCACCATCTTCCACACCACCGTCAACTTCCCACCCGCTCACCACCCTCGCCGCCCTTCAAAATGCGCATCCCCTACATCCCCAACCCACCCCCGACAACCTCGGACGAGGAATCCGCCATCGTCGCGCGCATCACGGCGCGTCGGGCCCCGCGTCCCCTCCAGCCGCTGGACCTCGCGCTGCTGCACAGCCCGCCGATCGCCGACGGCTGGAACGCCTTCCTCGGCGCCGTGCGCACGCGGACCTCGCTCGCGGCGTGCCTGCGGGAGCTGGCCATCTGCCGCGTCGCCGTGTGCAATTCGGCATGGTACGAATGGGGGCATCACGCGCCCCTCGCCGCCGCCGCCGGGCTGGGGCCCGCTGCGCTGGATGTTGTGAAGAGGGGGGATTTGGGGGACGTCAGTGAGCTGGAGAGGGAGAGCGCGAGGAATGATGGGCTGGGCGACAAGGAGTGGGCCGTTCTGAAATATGCGGATGAGATGACGCGCTTGGTGAGCGTTGATGATGTCACGTTTGGAGAGCTGAGAAATCTCTGTGACGAGAGGGAGGTTGTTGAGGTTACTGCCACCGTGAGTTTTCCCCCTTCCCCTCGCGTAGTTGGGATGGGGATCCGGTGGATAGATTCCTGTTTAACTGGGGTAAATTCGTACGTACTTACTTACTGATTGTTTCGCGTAGGTCGCTGCGTATAATTGCGTCAGCCGATTCCTGGTTGCGTTAGACGGTATGTTTATCTCCTTTCCCGTCTACAAAAAAGGGTTACGTTGTGGCTAGCTCTAACAGTGTGGCAGTGGGCGAGAGAAATGGCACGGAGCCCGACGACGTCAAGCATTAGTCTAATCACTACTCACGTTGAGGGCGTGGCCTACGCTTAAAAGATGGCAAAGTATGGCTTGTCTGCGACATCTCAACACAGTTTGGAGCCATAAGCACATGGCATTGAGGTATCCGTTATCACAGACGTATGTCTATAAGCCGATAAAGACACGGAAATAAAGACATGGAAGATTTCTGGTCGGGGGAAAACAATACAAGCATCACATTATCCTAAATGTTGATCCTAAGCCAACCACATCTTACGATCCAAATACCTGTTCAACGCCAAATCCAGCCTCGCCTACACTACCGATATTCTATACATACTACATACACACTACATCTTTCAACTGAAGACCAAACTTAAATCCAATAAAGTAAGACGAGGATAGATAGGAAAGGAGGGTGTGATTAATGGAAACGCGCTAAGCTCTGAATGATGAGATACTAAAGGTAAATAAATGGTTGATGATAAGAAGCGAAATGATGTGAAGTGCTATAGGGTAAATAAGGGGGTATCATTTGATGAAGTAAAGAGACGACCAACGACACCTTGGGAAATTGTAACGGCGTATATGGTGAGCGGTCGAATCCGTTGACCACCTAACCCGGCCACATGTGCCAAGTTAGAGACTGCCAACGGCGATACTTATTATCGTGAGGTAGATCAGAGTCTTTTACAATGTCGTGTATAATTCGTTTCATCGTGAGGCCATAAATCGTTCGATTTTGCCGCAGCATAGATCCTGCAAGCTATCCGAGGCGCAGTTATTTAGTTTTATTACTGCTGCATCGGAACCGTTCTGCGCGTGCATCGTTACAGCTGGAGTGTTTCTGGTATCGAGGGCCCATTAAGCGGCCTTAACGCCGCTAATGGGCTCCCGATTGGGGACATGGGTGGGGGTGACCGCATGGCCGCTTCGATGGAGGCGTGTCGCTGACGCAGTATGGGCGATCGTTGCAGCTCGGCAACGACGCCGAACCAGCCGCTTCGGTGTGTATGCTCGGTCTTCTCGCTGTAGCCCATGGCCTGCGTCGTGAGTCGTCTCAGTGGTTTGTGGCGAGTGCTGTGAGTGCCGTCCGTGTGTGCCTTGGTTATGCCTGGTACAGGCGCCGGCGGAGGCGGTGGTGGAGCTGGTGGAATCGCTTTCTGCGACTCCTTGGGCGCTGTTCTTGCGGCATCCTTTGCTCGCTCGCCCGTCGTCGTCGCCACAATCCCCATGAATACAACCAGGAATCGCATGCGCAGCATATCTAGCCGGCGTACCCGCTCTTCTAATTGTTTTCTGTGGCCGGCCCAAAGCACACGGGCGCTTGTACGCAATGTCGTTCCGCCTTCTTCTATAACTAGACGGTTTAAATCCTCACGCAGGTCATCACCCTGTTTCTGGATCTCGCGCAGAAGCCGGCCCAGGCGCACCTTGTCTTCCAGCCGCGGTACTTTAGCGACATCGCAGTCGTAGTTCTCGTTCTCTTGGATGGAGCAGTCGACAGCATCGACGAAGGTGGTGATTTCGCGCGGAGCCGCGAGGTATGCGACGGTGTAAGTGGTGACGATCAGGGCGATGGCTCCGAGCGCCAGTGACAGGGCACTGACAAGCAGGACTATGGTCCACAGCAGCGAAGGGGAGGGTTCCGCCATATTGCGAGCATGAATCTAAGGCGATAGAGGACCATAGAGGATACGAGGTTCAGCAACGGCGCTGGCTGGAGTGCGGGCAGAGAAACGAGGCGACCAATATGACGTTTGGCATTCCCCTTTTCAGTGGGATGTGCGCTGGCTGGTGTGTGTGAGAGTGTGGGCGGTTCTGGATCGGGGGTGGCTGGTGGGTTGGGCTCGGGACGAGAGGGGCAAAATGCAACTCTTCGTGTACACTACATTCGCTGACTCTCCATGCGGCTGGTTTCCGTCTAGCCCTAATATACTACCGTAGTAATTAAAAAAAATAGCTGCGATGGAATGGTGCTTGTAGTACAAACCTATGGCAAACTCGCACTTGTTGGTTGCGGAAGACAATGGCCTCGCATGACCGCAAATGGAGGGATATATATTCCTATCTAGTCAGCTCGCATCTTGCGCCGGGGGACGAGGCCATTCTTTTGTTGGACCCTTCTTCACGCATGCCGATGGAGCACTGGCTACCTATGTATGTAGGTACTGCACTCTGCAGCGGATAGATAGTCCGGGTTAGCAATGCCTGGTAGGGCAGCTGTCACGCGTTGTCGAATGCAGCATAGCATGGCGTGGAGGTGATCGTGCGATGATCGGACCGCTATTGTACAGTGCCCTAAGACTAAAGCGGTGTGTTTCGCAATTGTTGAGGTTGAAGCATCTTAGGCATAGAGCATAGAAGTTGAAGAGTGAGAAGGGGAAAATGAAATAATGTATGAAACGAAAAGCAGGGTGAGGGGTATAATCTAGAAAAGTTAGGTATAGTCCTAGATAGAGATAGATGGATTCGCAACTCTCGCTTTCCCATTGTGCATTTCAATGCCATGCCTTCTACTTCCAAGGTCGGGATTCATGCGCCCCTGCTGTACAGCAGTAGTTGTAGCTGCAAGTCAGCCCGCCTGCGGTTTCCCGTGCGGTTTGTGCCTTCCCGCTGCGGCCCCCAAATCGTAGGTAGTTCAGCTGAGCAGCAGTGCCTCCCTATAGGCTGTAGGCCCTTGATCTTATCGATCAAGGATGGCGGGGCAGCTTAACCTGACATCGCGCAAAGCCCAATCTCGTCCACCCAGTACTCAGTATCTACCACGCTTTGCACTCCCGAGAGCCAGGCGATGCAATTAATTTGACATAATACATATTTAAAGGGAGACGCCGCGGTATCTCAACAACATGGCGGCCGACAGCGCCACTCACGCATTTCCCCTCCCCGCGATCCTGGAATACCCCTCCTCCACCCCACCAGAGCTCATCACTCAAGGCGCCGAAGGCCGCTTATACAAGTCGACATACCTCCTACCCTCGATCCCTTGCGCTCTGAAATACCGGCCCGCGAAGCCGTGGAGGCATCCCGTCCTCGACGCTCGACTTACACGTCACCGTATCCTCGCCGAGGCGCGCAACCTAGCCAAATGCCGTCGCGAAGGCGTGCCCGTCCCCACTGTTTATGCTATCGACGAGAGTGCGGGGTGGCTCATGATGGAATGGGTCGCGGGCGGTCCTGTACGCGCCGCCATCAACGAGTGGCTAGGGCGACGGCGTGACGCCGAGCGGGCCAAGGGAAGGTCAGGCGATGCGATCGTCGAGGGCACGGGCGAGGCGGATGCAGACCTGGTTGCGCTGCTGCGGCGCATAGGTGCCGCCGTGGGACACATGCACAAGGTTGGCATTATACACGGAGACCTGACGACAAGCAACATGATGCTAAGGCTATGGGAAAGGGACAGAGAACCTGCGAACGGGCACAATGTGGAAGGCGACGGGCTACTGGAGGGCGACATTGTGATTATTGATTTCGGACTGGCGAGCCAGAGCACCTCCGAGGAGGATCGCGCCGTGGATCTATACGTGCTAGAGAGGGCATTTGCTAGTACACATCCTCGCGCCGAGAAGCTGTTCACGGCCGTGCTGGAAAGCGCGTACAGAGAAGCCTTCAAGCAGGCGCCCATAGTGCTGAAAAAGCTAGAGGACGTCCGCATGCGCGGTCGGAAGAGAAGTATGCTAGGTTAAATCTATCAGCAGTGCGCAATGCTCGGCCAAGAGCCAATCGTGACAATGAATTATTGTAATGCTCGCTATCATTGCCATTAACTCCACGAGCAAGCTATTCAAGGCTTGACTTGCTTGTTCTGCTCCAATATTCTATGCAACCTGCTCGACGCCGTTATGTCCATGAAATGTATATAAGGAAGCATGCATGCAATTACAATTGGTGTTTCAGGCCTGTACCAACTCGGCCCCTGCGAAATAACCCTTGTTCTCAATTACGCCCCTGTAGTTGACGAAGGCGGTATACTTGACTACCCATTCGGGGACGAGATCACCCTCGAGGCCGTTTTGCGCATTTTCGTCATCAGCGAGGACGCCGGCACCCTGAGGGCCATGTCCCAGTAGTTCTCGTAACGTGCCACTGGGTAGTATATCCGTGCAGTCGCCATGAGTAAGCAGCTCGATACCCTCGCTCTTGGCCAGCTTTGTCAAGGGCGGCGGGACGCTACAGCAGTCCTTGGTGTTGATCTGGTCGACAGCTGGCCGCACCTTGACTTTCTCGATGAACCGCTGCAGCTTCTCGGTGCCGAATTCGGCAATACCCAGTCGACTGACCTTACCCTGCTCGTAGAGGCTCTCCAACGCAGACCACGTCATGACCTCCTCCTCCTCGTTCCCCATGGTCGCATTTATCTTGTCTGCCTCCCATTCGCAGTCGCCTTCGAATGATATGCCGGGAAACGACACGATCAGAAGGTCGATGTGCTCTATCCGTAGCTCCTTCATTACCAGCCGCAATGCCTCGTCGATGTACTCGGTGCGTTTTGCTGCTGGTGCAGACGGCAGGAAAAATAACTTTAGGGTAATCTCGTACTGCGCACGGTCTTCTTGCAGTCCGGCCGCAGTCCAGTCGATGCGCGGAACATACAAGACAGAATCTTCAGTGGCTGTCCATGCATCTATTACCGGCCGGTTGTTTCCGTTCACTGGGTGTCCATTCCCGGGCGCATGGGACCCATTGCCATTGCTGCTTACAGGGCTACTGGCATAATCCTGCTGTGCAGCTAGGAAGTTACTCCTTAGCGACTTTGTAAGTTCGAGGTTGGATCTGGTAATGCCAGGCTTCCGTATGATGGAGGGGCCGGCTGTCACAATGTTGCCAGTTGATAGCACTATCCGCGTCATAGTCGACCACGTTATAGAGACTGCGGGGGCTCTTAGATTGGCCTTTTGCGTACCAGGGAAGAAGATTCGCCTTTGGCAAACACGGAAGTATATGTATAGATGGATTATCGATGATTTGGAGGGGTGGGAAGAAAAAAAGAGGACTTTGATTTATACCCCGAGTTGGTTGGCACAGGTGGGGTTCTGTGAAAAGCGCAATGGTAAAGTAGAAGTCAGGCAATGAAGAGCGATCTACCGCAGTGGTAATTACAGGGGGTTAAGAAGTCTTCTTAGTGGGAGAACCCTTTTAAAATAAGATAAAGTTCTAATGGAAACAAGACTTCTGTACTAAACAAGACTTCTGTGGGAGAAGGCTTCTTTAGTACAGAAGTTTTGTTTGATTTAGAAGTCTTGTTTGGCAGGGAACTTTTAGTGGCTTTGCTAAGCCCACGAAGACTCAGGCTTGGTAATAAGCGGTACGGATAGACTCGAGGCGGGTACTTGGTAAGCACATTTGATAATCAGTTGGGCGAGCCCTGGGATGCCCTGGTATGGAAAGAGACGGGTCGAAAGACTTCTAGACCCCCTCCCGCAGACCAGACAGACGCAGCGTCGCGCGGCTGCTATATATTGCAGCCCACCCAGATAAGCACGTTATGACTTAGAGGAATGTTGCCATCAGCGCACGCTGGCATCGAAACATATACTATGCAACAGACATGTGAGAGCTACCATGCCCAGCAGCGTAGGTCGGCAAAAAGCTTGACGGGCAACAGACCATGGTGATATTGAGAGTCCATCTGACGTTATCTCTCTTTAATCGAGGTAATGGCCCTGCATATGTGATTGGCCATTTGGTTTTCGATGCATCAGAATGCAAGACATGCAAATGCAAATGCAGCTGCAGCCAGCCAAATGCGACTGTTTCTGGTCCCCCACGGGGGGGTTGATTGGAGAATGGCGGACAGCTGAGTGCCGGCACAGGTGGCATGGGAAGGGTACAACAAAGGCTGGAACGCGGGCCGACGCGGGCCGCTTCAGGGTCTTACCAGCTGCTGCTATGTACTCGAATTCTCCAACCAGCAGTCCAGGCAGCTCGTGGCCGACCCCAATACCAGTCAAGACATTGCTTCTGCAACCAGCACTGATTCTCCATAGCTTGGTGCTCCCACCATACCCCGTACCGATTCGACCACCGCTCATTCTCGCTCGCAAGCACGAATTCTCTAGAGTCTTTTGCACCATTGGTGATGTGAACGCATCATCATGGCTATCAAGTAGGCCTCTGACGATGCGTCATCTCCAGATCTCTGAACTAAATCGATAACAGCTACTTAATCCTGCTATCCCGGCAGGGCAAAGTGGTATGATACTATCCCTCGCTCCCTATTTTGACAATACTGTCGGCCTCTGAATTAATCGTTTGACCCTCATCAGCGCCTAGCAAAATGGTTCACCACCCTGTCTCCCAGGGATAAGGCGAAGATTGTCAAGGACGTCTCCCAGCTTGTCCTTGCCAGACGAACTCGAATGTGTAATTTCCTCGAGTACAAAGGTCCGCCTCCCGCTCGCCACAACACAGTCATGATCGTTTTCTGACCCGCGACACAGATACCAAGATTGTCTACCGCCGTTATGCCTCGCTCTTCTTCATAGCCGGCTGCTCATCCGACGACAACGAACTGATCACCCTCGAGATCATCCACCGATATGTTGAACAGATGGACAAGTATTACGGCAATGTGTGCGAGCTTGACATCATTTTCTCCTTTACCAAGGCATATTATATCCTCGACGAGATATTACTCGCCGGCGAGCTCCAGGAGAGCAGCAAGAAGAATGTTCTACGGTGCATAGGGCAACAGGATTCATTGGAAGACATGGAGGTAAGCAGATTTCAGGTTTCTTCATTTTCTCTGGGCGGTAGTTGTGTTGTACATCTTCTATGCGTCTTGGTAATGTCTTCGGACCACTGACGCGTGTTTTCTTTATGGCAGGTCGACGAAGAAGTGACACGGATCATGTAACGAAACCCATGTACTTACTGCATGCGAATATGGTGCTCATCGATTGGTTGATTGACTGCATGGCGTATGGGAAAACGGGAAGGTATCAAGTCGTTGCGTTTGCAAGTATACTTATTAGAATCATTCACAGAATATGGAAGAAATCGAGAACAATCTTAGAAATGTTGGGTTGCTTTGATCGCTCGCGACACCGAATGACACGAGTCGGATAACCACATCCACGGCCCCTTCGCGACGAGGGGCCCATTCAACCATGCGACAGTTATTTCGAACGATGCGTCTGTGAACACGGGTTGTACGATACGGTGCATTTATTGCAGATGCGTGCTTGGGGCAGATTGCAGGCCGATGGTCAATCCAACCAACCAAACTCACTCAGAGAGGCATTATTCCCCATGAAGCCAAATCATTCGCTCGCAATTTTGGGACGAAAGAAAGGCCGTCAAGGTTCCAACTTGACATCATGATAACGCCGGCTTTGAGAGGGTACATACAGGTCTGGATGCGAGGAGGGTACTAGAGTTACCCGTGGTGTATTAACGTTATCTGATTCGTGATTTCGGACGAGTGCCCATCCAATTGGGAGTCGTCATTTCCAAGGTTATCAGGGTGGAGGTTGCCGTACGGGCGGAGGGGGGATTAGTTACTGGGATGGAGGCATCCGCAACCGGCGGGGTCTGGTCTAGTTGCAGGTGGTGCGACAGACCACGTTGGCAGGCAAGAACAGCGTGTGTCTACTACGGTCCCTATTGCCCAGATAGGTGCCCGGCACAGCGCCCATCCTTTGCGCCAGGATTGTCAGACAACCAAGCCAACCAAGCCAACCAGGCCAAGCGGCAGCAGCAGCTGATCAATCATAACTGCTAGAGCATCCACACAACATCCGTCCCATCCCACCTGGCATCTATCAATCCCGCTCTGCCCCTGGACAACAGTGCCAGACTCTCCGATCTACAACTACAATTATCTACCTACACATGTGCCTATGCTCTCCTCCCCGAAGCTATCTTCCCCGTCAAACCGCCCCTTCCTCGTTAGTCGTATGCCAATTGTATGCATCGTTGAATGATGCGCTCTTGCCTCTGTATCTGCTAGACGGGTCGTTCCTCTTCTCAATTGACGTTGCAGGGGCGCATTATACACGGTACACGTGACAGCCGCTCTTGTGTGCAAGACAAGTGAGTTACCATTTCTCTCACGCTGTTCCCGCGTTTGGCTTTGAGCATTAGTACTGCGCCCGATTGATGCCGATGCCATCTTACGGATTGTTGTCGTCCAAGTTCTCGTTGTATTGACCGCCTATTCCCAAAAGCACGCGACGTCATCCGACCGCTCCACATCGTAGCGCATTCGCTCCCCAACATCGCGTGCGCCATCACTCTCGTCTCTCTCGTCTCTTTCGAGTGATCGTTTCAATTAATAGCCATTCACCATGAAGGTTTGTTCTATGATTTTATGGATCAATATGACATGAGAGTTTTGAAGTGCGTTGCATACTAAGTCTACGCCGCGCCCAGTTCTTACCTCTTCGCGATTTCGACGTCATCACCTCGGCGCTGAACTTCAACACGCCCGATTGCAAGGTCACCGGTGGATGCGATCTATATACTACCAAGGCCGCCGGCTCCGATAAGAAACTGTACAAGTCGATCGAGTGTTCCCTCGAGTCACAACATGCCGCACTACTCAAATTTGGCGCTTCTTTGTCTCCCCCACAGAGAAAGGAAATGGCGGCGTCGCTGAACCTGTCGCGCTCCAGTCCTTTCGGCCCGCTAAGCGACATATCAAGCCGGCGGACGTTTGCTTACCTCATTGCGACGTTGAACGCTAGCCACCCGGACTATGACTTCTCACATGTTCTACGTCCGACAGATTTCCGTCGCGAGAGAAACCTCCGCCAGGTCATGGCCAGCGTTGATAGCACGCTAAACAGTGTTCGCCCGCTGGGAACGTCACTTCTTTCGCCTAATATGGTTACGATGTATCGTGACTATGGTAATTCCCCCTCTGCTGCCGCGCCGGGAGGTGCATTCCCTGTGAATAGTCCTGCTTGGGGTCCCCATATGTGGAATATGCTTGACAAGGAAATGACAATGAAGGACTGCACAGTCTTCTCATATCAACCCCCGGACGATCCCTTTGATGGCGACGAAGCTGCAATATGGCGCCTACATTACTTCTTTTTCAATAAGAAGCTGAGGCGGGTCGCCTACTTATATGTTAGGGGCTTACCGGTTGTGATGAACTCTCCTGCATTGGTGCCGCACAGACGAGGGAGCAGTGGGAGCGTCAAACGCCATGCAACCCCGTTGGCCGGTAGTCTAGGTGTCAATAAGCGCGCCAGGTTTTGGCTCGGAGATCACCTTGCCGACCGTATCATCGCTGATGAAGATGAATACGATGACGAGGAGTATGCTTTCCCCTTCCGCAACTTTTTTGCTCCTACATGCTCGTGCATATTTCTAAATCCCTGGGGAATAAGTCAAACCCTATCTTGAGGCTGTGGACACTAACATCTGAATTATCATAGTGATGAACCGGGCCTCGTCTGGAATCCCGACGACGATGTTGATATTGATCCCTTGAATGACCCATCTACCGATGAAGAGGAAAGCGATCAGTATGAGAGCGAGAGTGAGGATGCAGATGAAGATATGGCCCTTCATTCTGTGAGAGGCGTGAGCGAGGATATTGCCGCTCGTATGGAGATGTAAATTCCATCTTCTTAGGCCTGACCATGCGGATGATATGGTAGCAATTCCCCCCTGGCATTCACTTCGATTGACACTACAGTTTTCAGCTTTAAGGCCTATTGCGAAGCTTATATACTCGCTGGGCTCGCTGGTTTCCCCGATTCATGGTTTAGGTGGCTGCTGTATAATTTGGCGTTTAGGTTTGGGTGGAGGTACAGAGCGGAGCATCTCGATACCCTCCATTGCTTTATTCGGTGTTAATTCCCTGGCTTCTTGTACAGTTGCCTTTTTATGGCTCGTTTTCGGGGAATGCATAGGATGTGGTCATTCGGCGGGGGTGGATATGGGTTATCGGGCATCGGGTATCTGGACGAGTTCCACGTCAGTTCTATTGCCTGTCTTACTGGATTACCTGCAACCTGCGCTTTGAGTTAGCAATCAACATGAACATCATAACTGATCTAGGACGATTTGATTGGCTTGGGTGAATGTCCGCTCGATTCACTCGCAATGGGGTGATCATGGCGTCGTGTTTAATGAATGTTGTGGTAAAAGTAGGGTAAGGACGTAGGATTTTCCGTTCTAGGCTTTTCTTCTAGAGGTTTTATACCCGAGCGCTTTATCGGAGTGCGACCTGGACAATGTTTTTGAGCAACGACTGGCTGCATGTTGCAGGGTTAAACGTCCGAGGAGAAAAGTATAAGGTGAGGCCTGTTCGTCATATACAATATCATCAGTCACGAGTTCTAGGCCTTAAATTGCCACAAAATTGCAGGGGTGGTATAACTATATGTAGCTCCGCGTTTTTTCTTTTCTTTTTAACGATTTTCCTACTAGCCACACCAGGCCTCACTCACGTACACGTTCCCTTCTAATTGGCCAGTTCATTCCATTGATGTTTAGTAGCCTTGAGTTGTTTATGCGAGGTTGTAGGTTTTGGTTGTTTTGTTCGTTTTTGGCTGGCCTTGCCGACCTATTTCAATATGTAGATCAAGAGACCGAGGGCAGAATCGTCTAGAACCTAAGGTTTTAGCCGCTAAAAATATACTACCTGTGCTTTATAGACGAAAGTGATGAGGTTATAAATAGACGATAGGGGAGCCATACTAAAGCTTGCGTGAGGCTAGCCCAGAATCTCTCCCACGCGTAAGCATTGAATCTATATCATATCCCGCTTATTAACTTGACATTCTTGAGATTATGACCATATTTTAGAGTTATATCCTCTTGGATACCAGCAGGATTAGTCATTTGCAATATCTGTCTGGTCCCTGCCTACAATGTACCCGGGTCCTTGTTAGCGATCCACCCGGCCGATGTAAATCCAAGGAGCATCCATCCTTGGCGTTACTCCGTAAGGTAGCATCGAAAAGCGTGTCGAAGTTGGCGCGAAGTAGGTGTTGTCTTTGATCGAGTTCTCGAGAGTGAAGTACTTGAGGTTTGCCACCGTCAACTCTTCAAAAGGTGATGACTTGCCTCTGTCTTTAGCACCGGCTGTGTGAAAAGGGAGTAGCAACACATTATATACACTTGGTAAATAGGTGCGTATACTCTAGCATCGAGATTTGCACTACCTTCTGCCTCTGATAAGCTGGTAAAGTAAATAGTCAAGGGGATCATATTATGGGGTGCATAATTAGTTGAAAGTTGGGATGATCAGAGGAGGGTAGGTAAGAGCAAGTAATGCGGCTGTTAATAGGTAGTTACGGCATCACACGGCCCCTGTGGCGCATTCGGGAATGAAGATTGGGTACAGAGGCTACCTTGTATTAGGCTGGAGGCTGACAGTATTGTTGTTTTGGTGATGTAAAGTTAGGCAGGTGGGTGAGGTGTAAGGGCGGTAGTGGTAAGCTTTGCTCCCACTACGAGAATGATATGACACTTTTTATGCTACCTAGGTGGGTATGGTGCAGGAGGAATGGCCTAAAGCACCTACAAGAAGCCCCCTGCATATTTAGGTAGGTAAACTACATTGGAAAGTCAGTACCTTTTCTACAGTTACATGTGCACTTTCTTGGACGGACCGAGAAGAACACCTGCCTGGAAGCAATGCTGTTCGAGATGCACCAAATTTCCCTCTTCTAGTGATCTATAAAATGCTCAATAAAATAAGTCGGCTCTAATATAATACTCCCTTCTCGTAGTTATCTACTTACTCTGGGGCTTGAAAATCCTGCTCACAATCCTGCAAATGTCTAATGGGTTTCGTCTCCTATTCGTCCATCCCTCCGTGGTTAACACGACACATGCCCCCATAACCCCAGCCCCAATACTTAGAACCGGATATTCTCGATTATTTGTTTGCTCTCGAATTATTACCAGCTATGTTCCGGATCTCTCGAAATCATCGGTTTATAACCCCAGGAAATCCCATCATCATCTCATGCCGAATCCGTGGCTTGGATTGTGGGGGATTCAGGAGAAGTTCAGGATATGTACAGACCGCAGCGCTCGATGACAGCCGGCCCTCTCTTCTCAATTACACACCTCCGGATTCCACCCAGAACCTATAGGCTGAGGCCCCGGGGAAAGGGGAGGCTGTCCAAAGAAGTTTAGAGGAGGTGGAGGCGGACTAGGGGAGGGCCGCTAGGACTGAATGATGCTCTTTGGTATACCTGCCTTCACTAAATATCTTAGTAGCTTATAGTTAAACCAAAAAGTCTTACATCAATAAACTTACCCTACCGTCGAGTAAATCAGAATTTGACAGAATATTTTCCACGCCGAAATGCGCGAGAAGCTTGAGCCGGGAGTGGCTCCAACCAAAGAAGACCAGAGCACGTCGTCTGTTTCACAGAGCGTGGATACCTTAGTCGCCGACATCACGCCCGCTCTCCCCTGCCTGCCCGCTCCTTTAGGAGCAGTCGAGAATCAGGGGCGCCTAACGCGAAGCATGGCAATTCTCGCGGGCGGTCGCCGCCCTACGCGGTAATTCTAGGCCATGGCATACTACATTACCTAGTACGCCGCTAATAATTAACCTCCTCCGGGAAAAGAGGTGGAATACAGCTACCGTTGTTACTGGAAACGGTACGTCGAGCCGACGCACAGGGTGTGGGAGGGCCGGGCCGAGAATCGAAGTCGGGAGGGCTGTCGGGCGAGGGGAGTTTGCGGTCACAACTCTGATCAACTCGGGGAGACATGGCCAATGCAAGATCGTCACAGGTGCAGCTGAACCAAAGATTAAAAGAGGTTGATTCTCATAGTGGTGACGTCCAGCGGGCAACATGTGCGTGAGGCGCTCTGCCAAGGCCATAGGGCATTGAATGAGAACCTAAGCAAAAATTGTTGATAACAGAGAAAGCGTTTGCCAGGGCCGTAGGGCATTGCTAGGAAACAAAAGCAGAAGGTGCCGATGTTAAGAGACTTCCACGTTTAAGGCCCGCCGGCCGACATGACCCGGAGGGTCATTCAAGGGTAGCGAAGTCTTCAACGTTTCTTTGGTGTACGGATTTCTCGCTCTATTGCATCTCAAAGATTACTCCATTCTCAACGTGATGCTTTTAAAATAATTGATTATATTATGGAGCTTGAATGTTGAGGCAGTGTGAGGTATACTAGCTAGTCACCGGTTAGGTCTAGGTTGGTGGTACGCAATAAGTAGAAGTTTTGATCTTCGAATTAGAAGTAAGCGACAACAACATACGAACCTGGGTACTGTGTCGTTCTGGAATATAGAAGCGGCGTCTCGCAGTCATTGTTGTGATTCCCGGCATTTATTTGGCCGAGAGAGACTGATGAGCCTCGTTCAAGCGCATCCGAAGGGAGAGAGGGAGGAGAGAATGATAAGGAGAAGGAACGAGATATTCCACTTTCAATCATATGAGCTGTATCCCTTTTGGTTTATACGCAACTATACTAGGAATGCTATCGAGTGTTCACAGTTTGAGTATGTGCTTTCCGAACGTGTCTGAGTCTCACGGGATCTCGTCATATATATTGGAATGACACCCATGAACCCCCGACCTCGGAGGAGCCAAATGAACAAATACGTAAAAACCTAAAATAGACTATAGCCCTCTGAAACGTTCATACGGTTAATGACTCGACGAAATTCTTCAGTTGCCTTGTACTAGACGATGGCGGTGTCATGGGTTCGTATTGCCAAGAGCCTAAGTCCTATCGCCGAAAGGGGCTATATAGTATATAAACCTAACCACCCACCTAGTTCCAGTTGTCAGTTTTTACTCTGTACCGATTGTTATTTTATGGAATAGATTCCTTACATGCTGTCCCGTGAAGCTCCTCTATTGGTGCCGAACCCACCGTATGTCTTTAGCACTTGTCGTTACCCGAAGGGCTCTGAAATACCTTCGTGGGCCAGGCTGGTCTATATACGGAAAGCTTTTTATTATACCTGTTCAAGGTTATGACAAGCTAATTATACCCTTCACAATGATGACAGGTGGCGAAAATTATAAGTCAAGCATTTGGCTACAGCGCAATATATTTGTTCGAACAGTATCCGTTAGGGTATCTCAAACTTAGGATGCAAAGTTTTTACTCTCCCCCCATTGTTAATAGAGGTCTCTATAGAATTCAAAGATTTGAAGGTGTTTGTGTGTAACCTGATACCAATCTGTTCACGACGGTTATGAAGCCTGTGAGGGTTGATGAGCGGGGTGAGTGCTTATAGCAGGTGTTGATGTTGCTGCTCTTACTCAAAGTTCAGGAATATGGTAGTAAGGTGCATCTGATTTCCGTCAGAGGATGTTGGGGATAAAATAGAGATAAGTAATAGTTGTTCGGGTCGTCTCAATTTCGACTGAGCGAGTTGCGATTTGTTTAGCCCAAACACTACCAACGTCGAGGATGTACGAATGATCTATGCCACAATTTAGAGAGAGAGAGAAAGAGGATATGAATGAACGTGAAGAATTCGGCCTGTTTAAAAAGTTAAGGGTGAATTTGAGGGGAGACGCAGAGGTACCAGACACCATTGATTGTCCAAACTGAGAAGACGTAGTCCGAGGCCATTGGGCTCACCTTCCTCATGGGTTATTCCTGAATACTTCACGGTTTTTTCTATAGAATTTTGGAGACTATGATTGCATAAGGAAAATCTGTCTCACTCGGATCACACGCCTAACTAGGTATCTATAGTTTGGTGTGCCTGATTCGTGGCTATCCTATGCGAAAAGCTGGGAATGCTGCTGCGGCCCGAGGGGAAGGCCACATGGCTTGTGGAGATCTTCTGAAGTTCCAAGCTGTTCCTGAAACGACGACACAACCCAAGAATAGTGACCCAGTGGTTCGGATAGCTCATAGGGCTGCAGTGTTGATCTAGCAAGCCGCTGTTCCGGCAGATCATCTCGCTGCGTTAGCGAATGCATACTATACCTGCATGTTTCAGTTAGCGATGTATCTCATTCATTGCTTACTTAAAGAGGCAAGTTTCTTCTTTAATTGATAATATTCTCGGCCGTGGTAACAAGTTATATTGCAAGGTATCGGCTCTCAGGACGACAGCACTTACCTAGGACTATACTTGATTCATGCGATAGCCAAGGCTACAAATTGAATTATTAAGGAAATTGTTAGATGAATTGTCTGTAGATGTCATTAGAATATTCTCCAATGTATTGGATGAGACTTAGACTACAAGGTCAACGGTGGTAACCGACCGAGAAATGGTTGGCTGGGTTGGGTTGTCAATGCTCACACCGGGATAGAATGAAGCTATGCGACAAACCCTCAGCTGTAGATATTCTGCAGGAATGAATGACAATGTTATGTTATAGACTAGACCGTGGTCTGATTAGTTAGTCGTGAAAGATCTATTATGAAGTTAAGTCTAATGCCGTATTTCGCACGATCTTCTGTGACAGTAATAAAGTCGGTGGTAATAAGAGCGATTCTGATGTTTTCGGAGATCTTCTAAATACATAATTGATACTTGAATACAATGGTTATTTCGTAAGTTTTAGTCTTGCCGACTTATATTTATAACCGGCACTCATCCTGACTCTCTTATTCGCACTCTAAGGAGCTTATTACAATTTGCGAATAGTACAAATTCGAAACTTTTTACGCAGCATATCTGGTGATGAAAACTGCTTTAGTCTTGGAAACAATACTCTTACTATCCGCCAAACAGCTATCGTGGGCTTTGAATCTTCTTTAATTGTAAATAAATAACTGTATTGTTGTTAAGCTCATGATCTACATTGGTATATGAGCTGGTATACATACATCACAAATAGCGATTAAGAGATGTATGAACATAAATTTTAACTTCATAGGTTACATCAGATCAAACCATTCGCCTTGCACTAGTCACTCCTTCACCTTTTCATGATGAATATTGATAAACAACTAGATATTAACTACAGTAGTGGCTTCATCTTGGAAGAAATATTGAGATGTTAGACATATGACTGAATATTTGATAGCACGCGAAGACGACGACAGATCAAGCCGTCATTCTCAAAGTAACAAGAGAAGTAATGGTCTTGTAACACTGCTTGACCAAGTCAATTGATCGAGATTATGCCCCCCCTCCTAAATCACCTTCGTCAACGTCGCGAATTCTGGTGTTGATAATCTGCGCAAATGAGACCTCCAGCGGATGCACTAGATCTGGAACCATCTTCACACCGTGTCCCTCCTTTTCTCCTCAAGCTCAGCGTTATTCTCAATGGATCTTAATACCCCGCTCCTCGGTTTGTTTGACTATATTTGTTACTGGCCTCCCTGGATGCTTGGAACTCTAACCGATTGGAGTTATAGGCGTGGGTATACCGATTGACATGCATGTTCATCTCTTGTAGAAATTTGTATGTCCTCTATGACAAATTGTCTCAACCGTAAAAGACGGTCAATTTGACTATAAGCCGTGGTAAAAGTCTGCAATCGTGCGTCATAATTTCTAGAATGCTCTCCTGACTCTGACTTGGATCTTGCTGTGGCAAAGTTCATTCCATATAAGGCAGTTGATTTTTTTAGCACAAAATTGGGAAACAAGTTAGATATTCTTTTAGCTGACCCCTTGTGCATGCTGTGAATCATACAGGTAGCGGTACATACCAAGGCCCTAGTCGAGTTTCGCAGTCCGGGAAATGCTCCACGTTGTAGACCGTGGTTCGAACCCAAGCCTTGGGTACGGCTCACCACACAGGTCGGATCCGCGGATATGAGATTCTGCTATCTAGCTATGAAACTAGCCTTATTTGGTAATCCACTCCACTATTCCTCTCAATTATGCAATACAATTTGTTGTAGACCTAAGCACCCTGGTGTTAGAATTAAGCGATTCCAATTGAAATATAATAAGTGATTTTTTTGATATGTTTTGTTATATTATAAAAATTCTTTTATTCTATATTAAATAGGTGTGTATAGGTAATCTACGCCATATAAACCGTTATTTTAACCTTTTAAATCTAATATACTTTTTTAAAAAAGCTTTACGTAAATAAAGCTTTTTATAAAATAAACATTAAAAATAATAAAATTAATCTTAATTATTATAGTATTTAATAGGAGTATAAAATAAGCTAAAATAAAAGCTTTAAATAATAAACGAAGTATATATAATCGCTTTTTATTTTAGCTTTATTTAAAGTTATTTAATTTTAAATAGCTTGATTTACCTTTTAAAAGTAAGTTTTTTAAAGCTTTTAAACCTTAATATTCTTTATTATTTAATTTTTTATAAAAGTAATATTTATAAATGTTTATAAGCTTTAATTAATTAAAAAATCGATTTTATTTATCCCGGCTAAAAGTTTTTATTAGCTTATTAGCGATTATATCGCTTATTAATATATAAATTACTTATAAAATATCTTTTTTAACTTTTTAACAAAGCTAGTAATTATAAATATTTATATAATAAAGCTTTATTTATAAAATTATTATTTTTTTTATAACAAGTTTAATTATTTGCTAATTATTATATTAAATAATAATATATTAATTATTTATAATAACTCTTAATTTTTTAATAAAGCGGCTTATAAATATAGCTTTTTTAGCAGCTTAAGCTAATATTAATAATTTAGCTTTAGTAGTAAAAATAGTTATTATATCCTGTTTGTTCGCTTGTTATTTAATTATTTTTCTAAATAATTTTATTATATATGTTTGTAAACTTTTTTAATTAAAAGTATTGTTTGTAAAAAACGCGTTATTAATAATTTTAAAATTATTATTATTTTTAAATTATAAAATATAATATTAAGTTTAATTAAAATATCCGAATAATTAATCCGTTAACCTGTAATATTAAGGTTTTAAATTTAAAAAAAATTATAAAAGTTTTAAAGCACTAAAAACTATATTAAGCCGGGTAATTATAGCTGCGTATATAATTAATTTTATTTTTTTTTAATAAAAATATATTTTTTATTTAGTAGCTAATTTTTTATAAAATAATAGTTTTATTATTATTATTAAAGTATATAGCAAAAATAAAAATATATTTTTTAGCTTAAAAATTTTCTTTAAATATAAGGTTTAAAATAGCTAAATTAGTTGCTTTTAACAATCTTGAATAATTTTAACTTTTAAAAACTACTAAAAATTATTACTACTAATTATTTAATAAGCTTGTTTAAGCTGTTTTACAGCTCTTTAAGCAAAAATCTCTTAGTTCTTTTTATAAGCTATAATAATATTATTTATATAAATAAATATAAGCACCTTTTTATATAAATAATAATAAAGCTTATATAAAACAGCTTTATATTTTATTTTTATAAGGGTTAAAGTTAACTCTTTTTGCTATAATAAAAGTAATTTTTTTAAGCCGTATAAGGCCTTGTTAAGCCTTAAAACGGTCTAAAACTTCTTGTAGCTAAGAAACATTTTTATATAAATTTTTTTATTAAGTTTTACGTTTATAAACGCGTTAATAACGTTATACTTGTTAAAATTAAACAATTCTAATTAAATATAATCGAGTAATTAATTTATATATTCTATTATATTATTAAAATTCTTCTGTTTTATATTAAATAAATATATATAAATAATCTACGCTATATAAACCGTTATTTTAACCTTTTAAATTTAACATACTTTTTTAAAAAGGTTTTATATAAATAAAACTTTTTATAAAATAAACACTAAAAATAACAAAATTAATCCTAATTATTATAGCGTTTAAAAAAAGTACAAAATAAGCTAAAATAAAAGCTTTAAATAATAAACAAAATATATATAATTACTTTTTATCTTAGCTTTATTTAAAGTTATTTAATCCTAAATAGCTTAATTTACCCCTTAAAAATAAGTTTTTTAAAGCTTTTAAACCTTAATATTCTTTATTATTCAATTTTTTATAAAAATAATATTTATAAATGCTTATAAGCTTTAACTAATTAAAAAATTAATCTTATTTATCCCGGCTAAAAGCCTTTATTAGCCTATTAATAATTATATCGCCTATTAGCACATAAACTACTCGTAAAGTATCTTTTTTAACTTTTTAATAAAATTAATAATTATAAATATTTATATAATAAAACTTTGTTTATAAAATTATTATTTTTTTTATAATAAGTTTAATTATTTATTAATTATTACATTAAATAATAATATATTAATCACTTATAATAACTCCTAATTTTTTAATAAAACAGCTTATAAATATAGCTTTTTTAATAGCTTAAGTTAATACTAGTAATTTAACTTTAATAATAAAAATAGTTACTATATCCTGTTTATTCGCTTATTATTTAATTACTTTTCCGAATAACTTTATTATATATATTTATAAACTTTTTTAATTAAAGGTATTATCCGTAAAAAACGTATTACTAGCAACTTTAAAATTATTACTATCTTTAAATTATAAAATATAATATTAAGTTTAATCAAAGTATTTAAATAATTAATCCGCTAACCTATAATATTAAAATCTTAAATTTAAAAAAAATTATAAAAGTTTTAAAGCATTAAAAGCTATATTAAACCGAGTAATTACAGCTATATATATAATTAATCTTATTTTCTTTTAATAAAAATATATTTTTTATTTAATAGCTAATTTTTTATAAAATAATAATTTTGCTACTATTATTAAAATATATAACAAAAATAAAAATATATTTTTTAGCTTAAAAATCTTCTTTAAATATAAAACTTAAAATAGCTAAATTAGTTATTTTTAATAATCTCGAATAACTTTAACTTTTAAAAACTATTAAAAATTATTACTATTAATTATTTAATAAGCCTGCTTAAACTATTTTATAACTTTTTAAACAAAGATTTTTTAGTTTTTTTTATAAGCTATAATAATATTATTTATATAAATAAATATAAGCACCTTTTTATATAAATAATAATAAAGCTTGTATAAAACAGTTTTATATTTTATTTTTATAAAGGTTAAAGTTAACTTTTTTTACTATAATAAAAATAATTTTTTTAAGCTATATAAAGCTTTATTAAGCCTTAAAATGGTTTAAAGCTTTTTATAGCTAAAAAGTATTTTTATATAAATTTTTTTATTAAGTTTTATATTTATAAATATATTAATAGCGTTATATTATTTTAGTTTAAAATTAAACTTAGCTGTAATAGCTATAAATATTTTAAAAAATCTCCTAGTAAAAGTTAATATATATATAACTTTTATAATATTTTAAAACTATTAATCTCTTTTAACTACTAGTTTTACTTTATATTTTAAATAATAGCTATATTTATTAAATTTATATATATATACTTATATATAACTAAGTATTAGCTTATTTTAAATAATATTTATATTAATTTTAATTTATAATTTTATTTTATAATAACTTTATAAATAGTTTTTTTTTATTTATTTAAAGTTTTTATTTATAAAATATTGTTTAAAATTTTTATAAAATTTAAGCGGAAAAAATAAATTTTTTTAATATAATTTTTATCTGTTTTAAATATATTTAAAAAAAATATTTTTATTTATATATAAAAAACTTAAAGTTTTAGTTTTTTTATTTTTTATATATTTATTAAAATAGCTTAAAGATTATTTTAATAATTTAACTATTAAAGTTTTGCTTATTATTATACTGTTTTATATTTCCGGAGCGTTTAAACGTTTATTTAAAAATATAGCTTTTTAACAGCTTTTATATAATTTAAAGCCGGTATAAAATTAAATATTAAAAATATTTATTAAATTATTAAAGTTTATATAAAACAGCTTAATTTTTTTTAAAGTTTATAATTTAGCTTTAAACTTAATAAAATTTATTATAATATTTTAAATTTATAAATTAAGTTTTTTAATAATAGCTAT